>OZ059826.1:32580856-32889751 GCA_964057195.1 Orthosia cruda
TACCGCTCAACCCTTGTGCCACCTTACACCCATAGTAGGAACCAGTATATCTCCCAATAAGGAACGAAGCCCCTAGCTTTCCACTGCTGCGTTACGGCAGTTTCGTGGGATACAGGTTCAGACAGGGTCCAGGAGCCCCACACTGCTAATGGGCCCCAGTGTTGAGCTCCTGGCTTAGGACCCGAAGACATGTATTTAACAATGCATAGTAATGATCCCGTGCTTGTTCACCGGAGTGATTTATGGGCAGTCCCATGTTTCGTAAAGGTTGAACTTGTCAAACATGGGCAAACAGGTTAGTAACGTTAGTTCAAACACAGGATGTATCCATTGTTTTCCATTTAAAGTTTCTATGAGAAATATGTTTTTTTTTAAAGCATTTTCACCTTCGCATATAAAATTTAACTGATCGGGATTACTTTAAAACACAGACTTTCAAAAAGTTTTAAAGTACGTCTTAAGTAATGATGTTTCTAACTTTATTATTATAAACTTTTATGACGAGAAGTTATTTACGCTCTTCTATTTAACATCTAAGGCAGGAGCCATTTTGTTTTATAGTAGATGTTATTTTTAAGTGGTTGCAAAGTAAACACAAGTATGGTGATGCGCCATAGTAACATGGCAGACATCTCATATGGTACCCACAAAGCGTTTTGTAAAGACTTTCCAAAACGATTTGCTTCTGTTTGTGTACATAAAGAATAGGAATATTAGGAATGGCGATCTAAAATTGATTAATTGACGAATCGATTTTTAGGACAAAACAAAGCAATTTTTTTATGGATATCTAATACTGAATCGATCCAGTGAATCGATATTTCGGGTCGTGGGGCTTTTGGGACCGGGACCGCGGTCCCACATTCCCCCTTTAAATATAATATTATTTTTGAGTAGTATTTAGGGAACGCAAGAAAAAAGAAGTTAAAGTACAGTTGACAAAAACGCTGATGTAATATGTTAATCAACTATTGCATGAATATTAGTATCGGTACGAAATAAAGGGTAATATTATTTAGTTGCACTTATAAAACGATAATTGGAGCTAAAAAATAAAATAAAAACGAAATAAAAACGTTTGAATATGATTTGCGCGCACGTAGATGTGTGGGAGAGAGATACTCGGCCATACACAACCCTTACTTACTACTACTACTGACTAACTACTGGTACTTAAGGCCCTTCAGAAGCAGTTGATTCCGTAATACTAGGGGGAAAAACGCCACAGGCATGGTGCAGGGGTGTGGTGGTACTCTTCTTCAAGAAGGGTGACAATGCCCTACTGAACAACTATAGACCGATCTCACTTTTTAGCCATGTCTACAAGCTGTTTTCAAAAGTCATCACGAATGGTCTCGTGCGCAGGTTTGACGATTTCCAGCCTCCCGAACAATCCGCAATCCGTAAAGGCACCGTAGACCACATAATTACACTGCGGCAGGTTATACAGAATACCGAAGAGTACAACCTTTCTCTCTGCTTAGCGCTTGTAGACTACGAGAAAGCATGCGATTCGATCGAGACATTGGCTGTACTGCAGTATCTCCACCGGTGCCAAATCGACTACGGAAAGGTACATCGAAGTGTTGAAGTGTTTGTATAAAAACGCCAGCATGTTAGTTCGTTTTTAGGATCAGACCTCAGAACCTATCCTTCTGCTGCGAGGTGTGAAACAGATAGACGTTATATCTCCGAAACTGTTTACCACTGCACTGGAGGATGTATTCAAGTATCTGGACTAGAGAGGGCTAGGCATCAACGTCAATAGCATCACTCACCTTCGGTATGCCGACAATATAGTGGTCAGGGCTGAGACCATGCAGGACCTCAGTACAGTGTTCAATGACCTCAGTAGAGCTACCGAAAGATTGGGTATTAAAATAAACCTGAACAAAACCAAGGTGATGTTGAATGCCCATGTTACACCCACGCCTATCAAGGTAGGAGACTCTACACTCGAAGTTGTGGTTGTGTGTTGTGTTGTGGACAAACGATCCAGTTGGGTAGGGCCAACTTCGAGAGAGAAAGAGGTCATCTGTCGAAGCCGACTCATCTGGGCAGCGTTCGGGAAGTTGCGCGGTATCTTCTCGTCCAACTTACCACAGTGTCTCAAGACGAAAATGTATGACCAGTGTATGTTGCTAGTTCTGACCTATGGCTCTGAGACGTGGTCGCCCAAAGGGCAATGGACAGGGCTTTGCTCGGAGTATCCTTCCTTGATCGAATCAGAAATGTAGAGATCCGCAAGAGAATCAGGGTTACCGATATAGTCCGAAGAATTGCCAAACTTAAATGGCAGTGGGCAGAAAAGTTCTGGAGAAGCGACTGCGAACTAGAAAATTTTGCGTTGGAAGTCCTCCCACCAGGTGGACCGATGACCTGGCAAGTTTGCGGGGATCCGCTGGGTGCGGGATGCACGGGACCGTTCAATGTGTAGACGTTTGGGGGTGGCCTATGTCCAACAGTGGACGTAGTCTTTTGGCTAATATGATAATGATGATGAATAAATATATATTGTGTTTCAATTATATTTTGTAATGAGTATCTTTTTGTTTTAGATTTACTTCTAGAAGCCTACCATTTTTTTTATAAAATAAATATTTTATCGTTTTATAAAAATAGTTTATATATTTTTGGTTGACCGTACTTTCCCAAGACATAACTTTGTTTATTTTATTTCTGGTCCCAAAATAATACTCAAAAATAATATTGGATCTGAAGGTTGCATCTGGGACCGCGGTCCCGGTCCCGAAAGCCCCACGACCCGATATTTCATCCTAGAAAATCGAGATTCGATTTTCTGTTTTGATATGAACCAAAATATTACTTAAAATGAGTTCAATGTACTACACAAAAACATGTAAAGAAATGTTTTATTTAGTTTCCTTGAAAAGTTTTTCATCATCATCATTTTAGCCGAAAGACGTACACTGCTGGACATAGGCTGCCCCCAAGGGTCGCCACAATGATTGGCCATGTGCGTTTCGCATCCACCGGACTCCCGCAGCTTTGACCAGGTGGAGGGTGGAGCGACGAAAAGTTTTTAACGTAAACAAAATAAATGTCTTTTATTATACCTGATACTTCATTTAGTTGTAAAAACTACTTTAATAATTCAAAAATGCTAAAAGATCGATTTGTTAGTGTAGTTTCCTTTTTGTTTTCCATAATTAAATTTATATTTGTATTGTAAATACAAACGCGAAAAGCAAATCAAAAATCGGCCGATTTTTTATAATCGATTTTTCGTGATGCAATTATCAAATTTCGATTTAAATCGACCTTTTTGAAAAGAATCGCTCATCATAAACGGCATCAGATCGTTACACCACCTTCGTCGTAGTCGACCTCGACGGCGAGAACCCCCTCAGATGTCCAATGAACGACGATGTACAATAATATTTTATTTAAAGTGACACGACTACAACACGACTCTTGAAAAACATTATACCAGCCAATTCAAAATCAAATCAAAATTATATTTTATTCGACTGCGGCAAATTACGAAGTTCTTCAAAAGAAATCTTATTAAATAAATATATTACTTTGGCGGTAATTTTTCTTGATACATTATTATTCTTAATTTACCTATCTGAGTTTTTCATGCACACTATTATGGTGTTTGGTGATAGCCACGTTAGTGTGGCAATATCCAGTGCTTTTTATGAGCACTTTTGAGCCTCCGAAAAGCCAGTATAGTTGTTCTATCTCACTAAGGCGGGTTACGTGACTTTTATGTCGATATAAGAGTTATTTTGTTACGATTCATCCGCCATCGTGAGATGGTTGTTCTATACCTACAATGAATTGTCAAAGGGGAAATTTCCACAATGATGCGCCGAATCACGCTTGGTAAACGGATTGTAGGTCACATTTTGCATTGTCAAAACGAAACAAAACCATTTGAAGTAAACATATATTAACATAAATTACTAAAATAATAGCATCCAAGAAGTTGACGTTACGAGATTTCTGGGTATACAGATAGATAATAATTTGAATTTTAAAGAACATATCCATACATTATTCACTAAATTGAACACATTTTTTATGCATTGTTTAAACTTAAACAAACGGTCAACACTTCTACAGTCCTTACAGCCTATAACGGCTATGTTGCACCTATTATAAATTATTGTGTAATTTTTTGGGGTAATTCTACTAATAAAGAAGCGGTGTTTAAAGCCCAGAAGAAATGTATTCGAGTCATAATTAGTATTAAAATAACTGACAGCTGTAGACCATCATTTTTAAAATTAAATATTCTTACGTTACCATGTATTATATATATTAGAGGTTATAATGTTCGTTAGGAAGAATACAAACTACTTTAATAAGTTAAATAACTAAAGGTACAGATTCAATGTATGTTTACCAAGCAATATAACAGCTTTATTAAATAGATAGAAAAAGTATATTATGTATGGCTCCACGCATATATAATCATTTACAAAATTCTCTTTCGGAGATAAGTGATATAAATATATTTAAAAACAATATAAAAACACTGTTACTAAAAAAAGCATATTACTCTGTCACTGAATATTTACAGGACAAACTTATATAATGTTATTCCATACGGTATTTATCTCCATACATAAATAATATATTTTTACTGTTAAAATCTAATTTTAAAGGATACCTGTGTATTTGTAAATTTGCATGCCTTATGGTAGGATTGGCTAATGGACACTTTTGTTTGTATAAGATGTTTTCTTTTGTATCCACATTCGCAAATAAATAAATGATTATTATTATGATCATAATTAATATTTGTGGTATACTAATACACCTTATGTCTCATACTTTCTATAGATTTTTTTTATACCCAAAACGTTTTGGGAACACTTCTATTATGCGTACAACTAAGAGTGGAATTCCCTGCCGGAGTCTGTGTTTCCCGATAGCTATAATCTAGAGGTCTTTAAGTCTCAGGCTCAGTAACCGTGGCTTGGTCACCAACGGTGAAGCGAAGAGGAAACCGAGGAAGGGCTGCTCGTCAAGGCTTTTGCTGATTAAGCTGAAGACGTAGCGGCCAACTAGTAGGTTGCGGTGCCGCTTGGTAACAGGCGACGTCGCAACTGAGGCGGGCCGCAATGTCTTATGGAGAGTCTCAGGTCCGTAATATATCACGGCTGAGGGTTGGGGGCAGCGGCGGGAGAGGAGTGCCGTTATTGCGGTGCGCCGCTCTCCCCGCTCTCCGGACGCGGTGGGGCCGCAGGGGAGGAGGAGTGTCGGTATAGCGTTGGCCAATCTCCCTATCCCCTGCGGCCGAAAAATGGTAGGTTGCGGGGCCATTGACCTTGAACCATCACAGGAGGACGAAGGGTGCCATACACGGGGTAGTCTGGCGCCCAAGTACTGGTTTGGTCCCTGGGGTGGTCACGGCGTACAGTGTGTTCTGGTGCGCCGGTGATGCGGGGTACTCCCCAGAGGAGGGTCCGGTGACAGACAGCCGCGGCGGGTTCACGGTGAGTGCTAACGCGTGTCCATGTTCCCGCCATAAGCGGCACAGGAGGACACCGTGGAGTTTTAGTGGGTTAGAGTCCCACATACCGGCGCTATCTCCCCGTGGTAGCGCAGGATGCATGAGCATTTCTCCAAGCTAAAAAAAAAGCGGGTCTTTAAGTCAAGAGTGGGTAGGTTTTTCCTAGGCAAGCGTGCTTCACCGTCGACCAAATCATCGCTTGCCATCATGTGAGATAAGCACTATCTCACAAGCGCGAGCCCATATATTTAAAAACATACTTGGCGAAAATAATCTCATTCTTTCTTGTTATACTGTATCCCCTTTGAATTATTTAGCCCTAATAATAATATTAATCAGAATAGTTGATTGAAACACTCATGTCGTTTCTAATTTGAACAAACACGATATCTAACAAAGTTGCTTTCAAAATAAAATAATATCCTACATTACCGCAAGCACACAACTTTCCGAAGTTTGAAAAGTTATAAACTAACAAACATGTCGCGGTTTACAACAAAACAAACTATTGCAATAAATAAACAATTGTATTCATACATATTATAATTTTCATTTAGTCTTCAAGTTGGTGCAGTAACGTTGCAGGCGCTAGAAACTTTAGCAACAATAACAGACTGTAAATCTACTGGTTCTTTCATAGAAAAGCCGTTCCTCGACAGTAGTTGAGTGAATAATACAGGGATTGCAAACACTGGGGAAAAAGCGAACTGTTTATTTTTTAATCTTAATGCACGTGTTGGATCGCAGCTATTACGGGAAAGTATTCTAGTCAACTATTACGATGGATAAACCGTGTATTTCCAGCCAGCTATATTAATAACGTAGACAATTTTATTAGGAGTTTAGCTTGCTCTTTGTCTCGAAAATGTGTAAGTCTTTTTTGCAGTGATAAAAATATACAAAAGTAACTACCTCATTAGATCAAATATCTTATTTAATTCTCAAGAGAGATCGAGAAACGACTGATCTGAAATTGCCTGTGTAAAGAAGATTCTGAAAGGTATTACTGTGATGAATTAGTATGGATAAAAATCTCGATTTTTTATTACTTTCGTTCAAGTAAATTCTGGATATACTAGGTTTATACTCGAAGACGAAGGAAATAGGCCACGGATAATGCAAATAGTACGGTTTCATTCTTTAATTAATTGCCGACTCTATTTAGGATAACTATTTGTTTTGCTCCGCATTCCGAATAGGTGGTAGCGCCTTTGGTTGTCGTTGAAGACGGACGTTTATTTACTGCTAATCTGAATAAATTACTTGAGTTTTAGTATGCACCAAAACCGATGCCATAATTTCCAACAAACCGTAAATAGAGCTTCTGCTAATTCTCTCAAGATAAAGAGTGAAAACAATATCAAGTTCTCAAGAAAGGTCAAAATAGTCTGTCTGTCAAAATACCTTATTGAATAACTTCAGGATTAGACAAAGAGGCTTCTATCAAGAAGTTTTCAAAGTAATCCCTTTATCAACGCCTACCTTATTAGGGTCAAGCGTTATTACTTGAACACATAACATAAACTTTAACAGTCAGGCCGCAGAGTTCGAATTTGATTTGTTCCTTTGTATTTATTTTTCTCTTTAGAAGCAGTGAGATGCAAAGTTCTGGGCGTATCGTGAACCTTATAAAACGTTCCCGGTAACAAGTTACCCGGTGTAGAGATCGGACAATCTGGATTGGGAGAGCCTCCCGTTATTGTTTTACGACATACCTTTAACTTTTGTTTGTTGTTCATAAATAGAGTTGGATTTGGAAATATGAAATTGTATATGTTTGTTATGTTTGCTTGTTTTGTTATTCCAGTTATTAGTATTGCATCTCTCCTGATATTTTTAGGGTATATAGAGGGTTGGACTATACAGTTTCGCTGGCTAGTGAGATAATGTACTGTTGTTTCCAATCCACGTGTCACGCTTTGTTTAGACGAGTAAAGTTTCTCAACCGTCGAAAGGTGATAACCGTTCCAACCGAGTAAAAAAAATATAAACATCATATTATTTGGAATTATCACTTGCCAATTCTCGCGTAACAGTCTCGCTCGCATGGACATTTTCGCCTCTCAAGCACATTAAACTCTCAATAAACAAGCCTTTGTTACCCCTTCGACAATAAGTCTAGTGCCTAAATTTCCAAGAACATTACTAAAATTTATATTCTAAATTTCATTCTCTTTCATCTCATTATTCATTCTAGAAATTGTATAACCATATAGATGTTAATTTAGATTTCAACGACAAAAGAGACACTACAAAAGTGAACAATGAACATTAACATATTTATCAAAAACATACATGATCCTTCATAATTTAGTTACACTACAGGGACAAAAAAAATGATCACACCCTCTTTTTAACCGACTTCAAAAAAAGGAGGAGGTTCTCAATTCGAATGTATTTTTTTTTTTTTTATGTGTATTACCTCAGAACTTGTTACTGGGTGAACCGATTTTGATGATTCTTTTTTTATTTGAAAGCTGGTATTTGTCATGTGGTCCCATTTAATTTTCATCAAGATCTGATAAAGAACTTCGGAGATACACATCAGAACTCTTCAATAAATGACGGCAAATCACTCGGGATAGATGCAATCGCATTTATGTTTATTGTTTACACCATTTCATAACATAACATCACACTAGTACGCTCTAAAGGGGTACGCAGGTGTAAACAGTTCACCTTGGTATACCCTTATTCGACCGAATTTGTTTAAGTTTCATGTTATTGGGTAAATCTATTCTGGTTTCACTATGGGCATTATTGGTACCTAGCCTATATAAATTGTGTAGCACAACTAAAAAGTGAAAAATAAAAAAACTTTTTACAAAAAATACAACCGACTTCCAAATAAAAAAAGAAAAAAGTGAAAAATAACTTCAATTTCGGAAGTCGGTGTCAAAAACGAAGAAAATAAAACAAGAACACCGACTTCCGAAATTGAAGTTATTTTTCACTTTTTTCTTTTTTTATTTGGAAGTCGGTTGTATTTTTTGTAAAAAGTTTTTTAAGCACTGTTTTAACCACTATGGTACCCTAAAAAAAATAAGTTTATTCTAAACTCATTTTTTTTTGGAGAATTCGAATTACGAATCAGCCAATCAGTGTTTAAACTAATGATAATCCTATTTTTTTAAATAAAAGTGTTCAAAGAGGATCAAATGCAAAGACTGTGTTAGTACAACACAGGCTTGTTCAAGTGTGGACTAGAAACATTGCAGAAATTTTCTTAAGAGTCGTGAAGATTTAGCTATTCCACGGGGATGTAGAGACACGTAACTTCGAGCACACAACGGCCAACTAAACAGCGTAATATATTCACTAAATGTTCACTGCAGTACAAAGGTTTACATATTTTTGAATTATGAAAGTTTTTAAACTGTCATGGTCACTAAGATTAACATTAGAATCGGGATCTGTTTTGATGTAGTTTTCTTGCTAACTTCTGTGACAAAGAAACATTGTGACGGCTTTTAACTGATTTTCATTAGTTAGTAAAGAGGTCGTCTCTCTATTACCTAGTGGTACGTTCGTCCAGCGCGAGCTAAGGTCTATTAATTTTGTTCATTGCAACATTATTTAGCACTCTGGTAGATTGGCTTATACTAAGTACGGTGTGTGGGACGAGCTTTTCACAGGGCACGACTTTTCTAATTAATTGACCTTGTGACTAAACATTTTGTGGTTTTAATATTAACAATGTTCTCAGTTATCGACTTAGTTTATTTACTTACGGCCTCACTCATCATTGCTTAACCTTTCCCAACTAAATTGGAGTCAGCTGGTAGATGGCTGGTCTAATCGACCGACTGGCCTTCACTACCAAGTTACTGAGAAATACCTTTTTGGTCCTAAAAATCGATTCGTCGATTAATCGATTTTAGATCGCCATCCCTAATCATATTCTTTATGGTACACAAAACAAACAGTATCAAACCGTTTTGGAAAGTCTTTGCAAAGAGCTTTGTGGGTACCATGTGAGATGTCTACCATGTTACGATGGCATATCACCATCAGTGGCGGCTGGTGGACCATAGAAGTAGTAGTGCACTTTGCCAGGTCACCGAGCATTCGGTTTTGTAATTGTGAAAAATTTACTAAAATTCACAGGAGCCTGTGAAAATCGGCAAACGATCTCGCTAGCGACTTCTAATTCGACGCCAACGCCTTCTAGTTACGTCGTTGTACAACTTGACCATAAATTTAACATTTTGTTGACCTGATGAGCGACTATTGATCATTAACAAGTTGTATTATAAATAACAACGTTTTGTCAATACTAGGAATTTTTATATTTTATAAATTAAATCGATACGCCGATTTAATTTATAAAATCCCCATCATCGCGCCTCATTTCCCACCCGACCGCGTAATGTTGGTACTCGACCCCAAAGGTAAATATCGTTCGTCAAACATCGCCCGCGCTCGGTAATCTTCGGTTCGCTGGGGCGGCGCACGAGAGTGGTCATATTTTGCCGTACATTTTCTATTGAACTATCTATGTCTCACGCGCCAGGCATTTTCGCTCGTATCTCATAGAAGTTGTATGAGCACTCGCCGTGCGCTCGCCGCTACCGCACGGGGAATATTGTTTATAGCAATATACGTCTTATTGCTTTAGCAAAGAGCTTAAATTGGTTCGTCAAAATTTCGTTAATATTGAATAGATCGTTAATCAGATATTATTAAACATTTTTTTTTTTTTCTAAACCTGTTAAAATCTGGCAGTTCAGCGCACGAGTGAACTTAAAGTACAGCCGCCCTGATCACCATACTTGTGTGTACTTTCCAGACACTTAAAATAATATCTGAATAAAACAAAATGGCTCCTGCCTAAGACGTTAAATAGAAGAAAGTAAAAAACTACTCGTTATAGAAGTTTATAATACTAAAATTAAAAACATTATTATTATAAACTTTTTGAAAGTCTGTGTTTTAAAGTAATCCGGATCAGTTAAATTTTATATGCGAAGGAGTAAAAATGCTTTAAAAAAAACATATTTCTCATAGAAACTTTAAATGGATACATCCTGTGTTTGTGGAACTAACGTTACTAACCTGTTTGCCCATGTTTGACAAGTTCAACCTTTACGAAACATGAGACTGCCCATAAATCACTCCGGTGAACAAGCAAGGGATCATTACTATACATGTTAGGGGAATCAGTGATCGCTGGCACTTTAATGTATTCAAATTGTAATGGATACCATTGTTCTACAGCTTGTTATGTTAAAAAACTGAATACGTAAATCAAGTTATACATTTTTTGCACCAAAAGCGTAGCACTGGGCTACGCCATGCCTACGGCATAACAGCAGCTATATTTGAAGACATTTTTCAATCACAAGATTTACAAATCCATTGACATTTTGTTTACGGTTGGCTAAGAAAATATCATCGAACGATGCTAAATGATTGTTGGTTACGCTTCCTAATTTATAATTCATATTTTACTACGGCGATTGAGAGGCATTGGTTTAATAGTTCCAATTTATTAAATAAGTGTCACATATCGTTGGTTTTGGTGATATCCCGCGCGGTGGCGCGACGGTCATTACGCCGCCGTCACGACCGTCAGCCGCCGGCGGTCGTCGAGTGTCGTCCCAACCACGGTATGGGTGCGCGCACGTCCATCATCACGCATCATCTCGCCCAAACCTCTTAATTGAACCTACATGGAAAGTGTTATCTGTATTACCTACACCTACTGTGTTGTGTACCGCTGGCCAGCATAGTGTACCTAGTCTGTGAGCTGAACTTCCCGAACGTGACATCCGTCTGCATCTGCATGGGAATCGCTGTTTCAAAGGTATGTGGCATAATTAGTAAATTGAACTTTATCCATTGCCTTTCTTCTCATCTGCGTACTTTTCTCCTTCAAATTAGCACTGCTGAATCAGCAATTATAGCCTAGATTACTCTAATAATTTAGGTTCAATCACGTGTGATTTTACTAGTAATCTTCTAGAGGTTATACGCGCGGTTATATTTATGTATTACATGGTGTATGTGAAAACTTGTTTTAAAAATATCCCCATGTTCTCTTTAATCTATACAAAAAGTGTCAAAGTAAGTCCCTCAATCCATGACAAACGGGCTTGACCAGAACGTTCAATACAAAAGGAACGACTATACATTTCATCCCATTGAATGATTGGAAAACTTTTAGTGTACATACCAAATTCATTTTGAGTTGGAAAACTCGACTTTTGGTGCTAGGTTCTACGATCACAGCGATTTATGATTTAAAAAAAAGGTTAAATAAAGGTCTTTACGTAGAAATCAGCGAATTCTGACAACAGTACCTTTACAAGTATTTCTAGAGCAATTATCTTGTTTTCCTTGTTTCACATTTTGCCGAACATTACAGTAAGAGTAGGAACTAACTAAATGACGGGTAACAAATAAGGTATATGTTTCAGGGTACCGGGTAGTGACGCAACTACCTCGTTAGGACTATGGGGTTCCTAGTTTACTAACTAAAATATAAACACTTTTGCTACCCTTGTTCTTGGAGCCTAGGATATAACAACATTTTGGCGCGATTGTGCATAGTTGTGCCGCATTTTATGAGACAAAGAGCGAGCCTGCCTTCATAACTATTTAAAAAAAAAAATTACCTCCCATCCAATATTCAACTTTCTACTGACATAACTGACGTAAACGTGAAAGTA
Organism: Orthosia cruda; assembly: GCA_964057195.1. NCBI lineage: Eukaryota > Metazoa > Arthropoda > Insecta > Lepidoptera > Noctuidae > Orthosia > Orthosia cruda. The sequence continues at coordinate 32,593,016 of OZ059826.1, forward strand.
TAATTTGGATGTTTGTTAATCAATCACAATTCAGTGTCATGAAAGGAAGGTATTTGAAACACGGGTAGTCATAAGATACTTTTTAACCCGGTACTCCCTTGGGATTATTTTCGACTTCCCGATCTTTGGCTGTATAGTATTCATATTCCCAACCGATATTTTGGCCTAGTCAGTAGAATAGGACTTAACACAAAAACTTTCGATCTGCTTAAATAATGAGATCTTTTTTTTTTTCAAACTAATGCCGCAACTAGTGACATTGTAACTAAGTTACAGTGAGATAAGTTCGTCGAGCAAAGCAAAGACAGTAACTCTGAAACTGGTTTTAAATAAATAAGGGCTTTCGAAGAAGTAAGGCATCTAATAATACTAAGAACCAAGTTCCGACTTGAAGAAAAATGTGGTTTAGTATATTTTCAGATGAAGTTAAAATATCTAAGTTTTGAGAGTAGAAACATAAGAAATCTTTATGTATATTTACGGTGTGATTTAAACGCACCGTTTCATCTCCTGACTGCATTAGGTGCATGGGAAGTAGGTTTAAGTAAACACTGATGCTAAATTAGTTTCGTTGTGCAATGGTTATGTCAGGCTTTTTACAAAACACCGATGATGTGAATAGCTTCTATTTTATGTGCCCTGGTAATTCACTTGTCTGGCCAATTTAATGCCTATCAATACTTATATAATATTATATATAAATGCGAAAGCAACTCTGTCTAATAAGACAGAGTTGCTTTCGCAGCAGTTGAGAGGTGTGAAAAGGTAAAACTGAAAGTAGTCTGTTTTATCTTTTCACACCTCTCAACTGCTGAACCGATTAAGATGAGACATGACACACTTAACCTGGACATTATGATATTTGTATCCCGGAAGTATGTTCTTTTGCCAACGTTTACCCTTGGGCGAAGCCGCTCATCAGAAGCCATCTTAATATACGCTTACATTATATTCATGCTTACATTAAAAAACCCCAACACAAAACCTCTAAAAAGCAAAAAAATTTCGTGGGTTTAATTATATTTATAATTTAATTTTATGCTTTTTAAACTAATAATATACCTGGTAGTAGACACGCTTCAATCGACAATCTATCGAAACACGTACGTAATTATGATACAATGCGGATAACTTTTCAATGGACTAACCGATTTTAATCAAACACTCTCTCTCACTCTCGGCTAATCTTGACAAAGTCACCTTTCAAACAAAAAGAAAACTAAATCAAAATTGGTGCATCCGTTTAGGAGCTATGATGCCACAGACAGGTCCACATATACACAGATACATAGATACACAGAAACTCAGCAACACACGACAAACTTATAACACCCCTCTTTTTTCTTAGGGGGTTAAATATATTTACCTAGTGTTAACTTACTATAAAAGAAAAGACAACAAATTAACTTTTGAAGCCCTTTAACCTTTTCTCATAGTCCGATCAATTTAGACATCCGAGGGTATAAAATTTGCAACCAGCTGAAAATTGGTAGGATTGTTCAAAACACCATCATAAATGAAATCTAAAAAGCCCTCATCGAACCGACCTGAAAAAAAAAATGTAGGTCAGATAATTATCTATAAAAATTCTTCATACGTTTTTGAGTTATTACAACTATTAAAAAGTTGAAAGAGTTGTAATCATCATAATATGCACACGTTTCCACGAAACATTTGAGATGGTGTACTTTGCGCTTTATTTTAATGTGGTTTCCTCAGTAGGCCTATTTCACGGAACTATTGTGATCCTGTTTAATTTGAAACTATTTAATAAATAAAGATATTGGTAAGGGTTGATCGTCTTCTCAGTACTCACAAAATTTCTCGACATATCATCTCTCACACAGACCATCCATCATTTCATTGCTCTCCCCCTAGTTTTTCAGCGATACTCCAGCCATTCTGAAGAAACAATGTTTCGGCACTTGTCTAAGAACTAAAAACAAAAAATGAGTTGGCGAGTAGTGAGAAGCGAGTGTATAGTTCCGATAGCTTTGTCGCTCGGCTATTAGCAAGTGTTATTTTGCGACGGACGATTACTCGCACCAGTCACTCAGATCCGTACTGTAGGTAGAAATAACCGCTGGTTGCTCGGCGGGAAATCTGACAGCCAAGCGGGCATCGCTGAGCGATTATAACATTGATAGCTCTTGTCACTTCGACCAACTCTTTCGAAATGTCTTTCTTTTGTTGTAATACAAGTTATGTGAATAGGACTATAACTTTACTAAATAAAAATATGGATTTCATGTTCGAAACAATCCAAACCATCCTTCATAAACGCCGACTGATCACCAGCGTATCCTGACACAAGGTCTGAGGGCTATATCCAATGCGGGTGATGCCACAATGATTGGCTAGATCCTAGGCGGGTGATGCCAAGTTAGGGGGCTGTATCTAATGCGGGTGATGCCAAGTTAGGGGGCTGTATCTAATGCGGGTGATGATTGATATGGCTAGATTCAAGGCGGGTGATGCCATTTGGCATGGCTAGATCCAAGGCCGGTGATGCCGTGTAATATTGCTGAGGTCATGTAAAATGTTTGTTATTATGTGTTTTAGGCTAGCCCCATGTGGGTGATGCCGATGTCATGTTAAATGTTTGATACAGCGTAATTTAGGCTAACCCAAAGTGGTTGACGCCGATGACATGTTAAATGTTGCCAATGGGTGATGCTAATTTCATATGAAATATTTGGTTCTGTATAATTTAAGGTTAACCTAATAAGGGTGGTGCCAATATCATGTGAAATTTTGATTCTGAGTAATTTTGGGTAAACCCAATATGGGTGATGCTGAGTTGATGTAAAATGCTGTACAGTGCAGAGAGCGCGCTGGATCAGTATGGCTGTATGGACGCGAAACCATTGGTCGATTTAATGTTGGCTTTCTGTTGATAGCTAATAAGGATTTAATTTGACCATTTCCTTTCATATTACTTAAAATACTGCGATATCCAGTTCAATTCATATGAAGCTTTAATTATATCAAATCTTTTATAACTTTTTAAAAATGAAGGAATTTCCAGTTGATATTTTATATGGATTTAATTTGACTGTTTCCTTTTTATTTCTTTTAAATATTATAACATCCGGTTTTGTTTATAAGAATTTACTATGACGACGTCCGTTCTATTTTTTTTATTTTATATATTTCTCTACTGTCGGAGTAAATATTGTAAGGACTTATTTTGATAACTTTCTTTTTAGGGTTCCTTACCCAAAGGGTAAAAACTGGACCCTATTAATAAGACTCCACGATCCGTCTGTCTGTCTGTCTATCCGTCTGTCACCAGAATGTATCTCATGAACCGATAGCTAGACAGTAAAATTTTCATAGATGATGTTTTTCTGTTGCCGCTATAACAACAAATACTAAAACAGAATAAAATAGTTATTTAAGTGGGGCTCCCATACAAAAAACCTGTTTTTTTTTGCTATAATGGTACTTCCTTTGCCCTTCGTGCGCGAGTCCGACTCGCACCTGGCCAGTTTCGAAAAGTGTTTTTTTTTGTAGAACCAATAATGATTATTGTGTCAAACGCATTAAAGTTAATATAAGCTTCTAGTGTATTCAAGGCAACAATGGAAATTTAAGTTTCGTAGAATGTTTCGTGGTTTTAGTGAGTAGTGGTCGTCTTGATTTTTTTATGAATGGAAAAACGAAATTTTCGGAAACTTGGGCATCTTTAATTAATTCAGAAATCGGCCCTAGTGCCTTTGATATTTTGTTTTAGCTAGAGTAAATACTTAGCTAGAGATATTTCGCGAATCTACTTAGGCAAGGCCACAAAGTACGTAAGCGGCGGCGCGCCTTCTATTTTGTGGCAAGGCAGTTTTACTTTTTCTTTACCATCTGCATATCCTACCTGCGGAGTAGTGAAGAACTCTCTCAAGGCTCAAGTAAGGTCAACGATCTTCGCGATTGTCGATTGATGTTATCAATGGATCAAGTGAAGAGGCCTTTGTTTGTTAACTAGTTCTATTCCATAGGCTGAAATTATGATGATGAAATGCGAACGCTATTTTCAGATTTCCTCATGCTGTCATGTTTGTAGAACATTTACACTTCGCAATTATTCAACTCGCCTGTTGCTTTCCATTGGTGGACAAGTACAAATACTTGCGTGAGTTTATGTATGTTTGTATGGTCGACAAATACCCCTTCCAATGCGACACAACACCCGTATATTCTTTATTCCTTTTGCATCTAGTATGTTCCAGGCTAGAAAAGGCTGGATACGGAATGCGGAGGCCTATGGACTTTGATTGCTTGCCGGTTTGCGGTCTCCATTTTGAAGCTCATTTGCTTCAGCGGCTATCGGACCTTTGATAAACGAAGTTGAAGTGGCACTGGGTAGTATTACTAATCCTGTAAGCTGTGTCGAGAAATGAGATCGGCATAGATCTCCTACATATTATTGAAAATATGCACCATATATTCCAACAAGCAGTGGACATTATCAGCATTATAAAATCAGACTGCACTCTGTTCATGAAAAACGGAATCACACATGAAGATCAACAGTTCCAAAGTGGATTAAGCCCGTACCATTACTAAAGCCGCGACAGAACTAAGCCAGTTCATTTCAGACAGCCAGTAAAGGCCTACTTGCGGATTGTCCGCGTAATTTATGTCTGCGGTAGCAGCTAGCAAGTTCGATATAGGTACGCACTGGAATGGTCGTGTTGCGTAATCCACATTCCTAATTACCTACCACAAGAAACTGTAGGTAACCTACCTGTCATCTGCTGGTATGTAAGTGTGTTCAGGTCAAATCTTGCAACTGTGTTTAGTTTGGATGACAATGCATGGTTAACTACGTGACGTTATTCTAAATCCAATATGGTGGACGGCCCGAGATGGCGGACTAGTTAATTTTTGTGCACTGCCATGATATGGGTATCAAATGATAGGGCTTGCTGAGAAGAATACCTATTTTTCTTTTTTCGTTATTGTCAAAAAATATTGAACTCTTTCGAAAAGAGTATCTTCACCAATGAAAGGGTCTAATATGTTGAACTCACTTACGCAATTAGGCTGCGGTACTCGTCGAGGTTCATTGACTCATGCATGCGTTCACTGGACTCGGCGATTCATGGGGGTCGCCATTGTCGCCACTGTTGTTTCTGATTATCAGGAGTTGCAGTGGTTAGGAATAGTATGGTGAGTTTGTCCCAAAATAAGACATGATATTATTTAAACATAAAAGAGCACCAAGACCATAAAATAAATTTAGATCTCTATTCGTCTAAGCTTGCTTCCCTTAACTAGTATTTTACATAACTATCACGCATTTAAATTAGGTATGTACCTTGGTAATATAAAACCTTACAGAAATCACTAAGTACATGTTTATTTAGGTTTCTATATTCAGACAGTAGGTACCTAGCTAACAAAATATTCTCAATGAATTTCTGAAAAATATATAATTAAATACCTGTATGTTTAGGTAGGTAATTAATCCTTTTTGCAAGGGAATGTATGCATGCATATGCTTTGAAGCGTGAGTTTGAAGAGGGTATTGAAAAGGAAAATGCATATTATTCGCTATCAGCAGGATGCAAAGGATTCGTTCTTTTTGATCCCGCCATGCGATTAGCGCTCCTGATACGATATCGTTGCAATTTGTTGTTCTTGTTGTTATTCTTATTATCATTTCCGGTTATTAAAAATAAGGAAGCCAGGCTGGAACTTTTTTATTCGGAGCTATGCTATCGCATATATACTGGGTGAACTGGGTCAAATTAAAGCGTTGGTTTCTTCATCGTAAAGCACAACGCTGCGGTAAAAGCCTCTCCTCCTTTACCTCTGACGCATACCGCAGCGTTGTGCGGTCTGATCAAGAGACCAAAGACTCTACAGCTACTGTGACGGGTAGATAATATAACTAATGAGTAAAATACATAATTTATACAGGTACATTAAAACTTAATGGCGTCTTAGATCCGAGGTGAGTCGCTGCACAGTAGTATCGAATTCATGTGACGACGGACAACCTTCACAGCTGTCTTTAAGTTTGAATAGACCTTCAGGTTCTGTAGGCCTACAATCTTGTTAGAAGTGTTGAGCCACCTCATAAACCTACAGTTTGCAATAAAATGATCCTGAGCTGAGAGGCCTTGATTAAACAATTTCTCATCTTATAGTCAGACAAAACCTTCGTTACGATATTACTGATATTACTTCGCCCCTCTTAGGTATTACACTGTATTTTACAAGCTTGACCCTCGATGAACTCAACATATTTTTCGGCGTTCTCTACGGCCAGTCCTAAGCTGTAACGTTAATGTTTAGTTCTGAATGTATTAAGGCCGTGGTTCTCAAAGTGTTTTTGTGCGCATCTTAGAAGCGATTTAATACAAATTTATAGAGTCACTCGAAGGCTAAAAACTACTCAAACGTACAATCACTGTGTCGGACCAACCTCGAAAAGGCGCGTGGACTTTTGGGACAAAGATTATATAGGATTTTTCCCTCACTAAAACCAACCTGGTGATCACCATTGTCACATAAGCCTGTGACCTCTTAAAATACTACCATGAAATGCCTGTTAGGGCACATCCCTGGGGAGAATGAACGTAGCAAGATATAGTATTTACCCGGGGTAAATACGGGGATGTCTCATAGAAATTTTGAAAGAGACATCTTGTTTGACCGCACCTTCTTTAAACCTGAACGTATCCTAAAACTAGAGAGCCATATCATCATGCAGTAACTATCCGTAACCTGGAAGATTCTTTTCCATAACAGACGGATCGTTAGGCTAAAAAAAATGCCTTGATTTAGTTTTTCACCGACTGAAACAATGTGTGTTTTTTGGCTTTAGCACAGCTGCGTACCACAACAGAGCTGGTACATAGTTTGAGATATAGATCCAGAGCTTAATTAATAGAATTGAAAATACAGTGTCTGTATAATTATAAAACCGAGCTCAACACTAAACTCGGGATAACGGACGGAGGACTAATATTCGTAATTGAGTTTGTTGTGGTTAAATGTTTTACGCTGGCTCGGAGGTTCGGGGATCTGTTTATTGAGGAACCGTTGCATGTTTCGACCTAATAGTTCACTTTCTATTCTTTTATACTGGCTTTTACCGCGGCTCAGCACCCGTGTCCTATATCACAGAAACCATATATTTTGCCAGGATATAGAGGAGCCGCTGACCCTCGGCGATAGAGTAGCTATCTAGCAGTGAAAAATAACCAACTAACCTAATGGGAGCAACAATTGCTACGTTTTACATTGCATGAATCGTTTCATTTGCAGATAAAATTGCCATCACTTTCGCCGCTAACTCTTGGTTGGACAAGCAACTGCACAAGACGGCCTTAATTCTGGCTTTCCTTTCACTGTTTGACTCTCAATGCAAGTAAAACTAATTCCATCACGAACGATTCCCAATTGAAAACCTCAATCTGTATAAGGCAGTTGTCCCACCGCCGGCGACGAAGCGATTAGCTATCGACTATTTTCTTGCTGAAGAAACAAATAAAAGATACAGTTCCCGTGTCAATAAAAGAGACACATATATAGTAATAGTTGATCGCCGGCTGTTCACACTGCCGGCGAATACTCTCTCACCACATGTTTGTCGCAGTGACAAAAGCTATAAAAGATAATACTCGCTCGGCAAAGCTCGCTTGGCGGTCAGAACTCAAGCCGAGAGGCCAATAGAATATAATAGAATGTAACTTAATTTCATTAGTTCAATAGATGTACTCGTAACATGTCACTTATAAATAAAATAAGATTACAAGTGCGTTTGGTGTTTTTTTGTTTTGGCGCAGTTTGTCCGGGGAGTGATATTTTTCAGCCTATTGCTAATTCTTTTCACAGACGGTATTCTTTATATAAAGCAAGTGTGAGAAGTATTGGATTTAAGATCCCACCAGGTCCTAGATCTGAAGTTACTTAAGATCTAGGAGTGACTTTATGAGTCAGAGCCTATGCTGACGGGGGAGAACCGATCTCTTGAATTAATCGGAGAGGGGCAAACCGCTCCACGGTTTGCCTCTCTCCGATTAATTCAAGTATTATATTTCGCCTATTCTGTTTGCAAAGAGGAATGGGTTGAATTGGCCATATCTCGTATACGCGGGGCCAGGATCTACTAGGCCAATGATCGTTAGTGATGTGAGTTTATCGATCATATCGTGATGAAAATCGTGTATTCCGATATGCCACGGGTCCTGCCCAAACATTTCCCAGAGTAGTTTTGTTTTAGTGCGACGTGGGAAGTCACTTGCAGATTTTAGTGCCATTCTGTATTGTCTTTCTAGTTTTACCAGATTGCTCTTGCTGTATCTTGGTAGGAGTTGTATGACTCCATAATCAAGTACTGGCACAAGGCACGCCTGTATAACAAGCAGTTTTGTTTCAATGTTCACCTGTGGTCGGTACCCTATAATCGAATTTAGGGCTCCTCTTACTCGTTTCGCTTTTTCTACTCTTTCTTTTGTGTTTTTGTTCATTGATAGTCTCTTGTCCAATATGACACCAAGGTATTTTACTTCGTTCTTATATTCGATCCTTTCGTTTTTCAATTGGATGTAGTTTCTATAAACGTTGTTTAGATTTCTTCTACTCGGTCTTTTGTGGGAAAACATGATACACTCCGTTTTTTCCACGTTGCAACGCCTAGTGGCGTGATCTGTTTTCTCCGCAGCATTCAGAATGCACAGGTAATCTGCGAATTGAAAAAGCATTAGGCCTGCGATTCGTTGCTTTGGTATGTCTGCGACGTATTTAAAAATTATATATTAAAAAGTAAGGGTCCGAGAATCAAACCCTGCGGAACGCCGTGTGGTACCTTTTTTTCTGTTCCAATTGTTGTTCTGAATCTGCCTTTGGTGGTTCTATTTGATGGGTAATTTTCTACTATCTTTATAATGTTGTTACGGGCTCCAGCTTCATAAAGTTTATTTATAAGTCCTTTATTATAAATTCACATGCCTTGCTGAGATCGGTGGATATCATGGCCACACTGTGTCCTTTCTCCAAGGCTTCAGTTATGCATTTGCCAGTTATCAATCCTCTATGACGAATGAATCCATGTTGATGTTCGGGAATCAGTTTGTTGATTTCTATATTTATTCTCGAGATAATTATGCGTTCGGCCCATTTCCCAAGGATGCTAAGAAGGCAGATAGGTCTATATGACTTAAGTTGTGTATAGTCTTTTCCTGGCTTGTGCAGGAAGATGCATGTGCTTCCCTTCCATCTCTTTGGAAAGTCCGGTGTTGATAAGGTAGTCCATTATTCGTTTGATTATGGCTATCATCGTATCACCTCCCAATTTAAGAAAGTCCGCCCATATTCCGTCAGGGCCAGGTGCTTTTTGGTTTCTAAATTTTCGAAGAGCTGTTTTTAACTCCCCATGTGATGTTGCCTCTAATGGTTGGAACGGTGTGTGTTTCTCCGTATTTTCATCTTCACGGACAATATCCGACGTTTGAATAATGGCCTTGTCCACTAGATTGTCTATGGTCTCCAATTCTGTGTTACAATTTTCTATGTGGGGTAACCTTTTAGGTAGTTTTTTCATAGCTTTCTGTATGGCCCACATTTTCTTTCTATTGTTAGTTTCGTCTTGTAATACTTTGGTCCATGTTTCTTCTTTGTGTTTTTTCATTTTATTAGCTAGATTACGTTTTACTCTATTATATTCTCGCCGTGTTAGCCATATCTGTTTGTGAATCTTAGACGCCATATTTTTCACCTTGTTTCGGTATTCTATCAACTTTTGGATGTCATCGGGAAGATTTTCTCTGTTATTGATAGGTTTAAGGGGCGCAAATTTATCCAGTGTCTGTAATATAGCTTTTTCCAGTTTGATGATCACATCGTCACAGTCTGCGTCTGTTTCAATTTTTGTTTCAGGTTCTAATTTTGTTGCTAGGGATTATTCAAACTCGTCTCGTTTTTTCTTACTTGATTTCAGATCTTTCAGATTGCGACTTAGTGGTATCTCGTAATCATTTTCTCTATCAATTGACTGACTGAGTATTTGCATTTTCAAATTCATGTCACCTATTATGAGGGCGCTCTCTTCTCTAAGCAACTGCTCAAAATCATCCGATATTTCATTTTGATTTGGTATTGGGACGTAGACACCTTTTACTGTAATGTATTCGCCGATTGTGTGATTGGTGAAGACTCGAATGCTGCATCCCTCTATGTTTCTTTCGTCGTCGCTGAACGAGCCGATGAGCTTGGTTTGACCTCATACCTCTTTTGATGTATATTATATTAAGACGGCAATGTCTACATGATACTTCTGAATTAAATGTTTTATTTCAGTGAACTTTTTTCTGATACCCTGCACGTTTATGTGCAGTGATTTTATGTGTCTCTTACTGCCTTTAGTTGAGTAGGACATCTCTAAGTTCTTTCATCAGTTTCATAAACTTTTCCATAGTTTTGTCGAATATGGAATATATCTTCTCTGGTTAGTTTATTGCATTACTGGCTTAGCTCACTTTCATTGTTGCCCGTCAATCTGCTACTCGCTGCCTATGCAAACGATGTTCCCGGTTGAATTCTCGATCTGCGTACTGGAGATCTTGATTTTCTGTTTGTTTCTTGTTTTGATGTAGTCAGCTTTAAAGTGGGTGGTACATTTATACGTTGCTCTTCCCTGAGCTCGAACTTATTCTTTTGTCTCACGGTGCTTTTTTGAAAAGTGGACATTTTCTCTGGGTAGCGGTGTGCTGCTCTGGTTGTACATCCTTACAGTTTGAGCAAACTCTATCCGATTCATTTTGATTATTTTTTATCATTATAGTGGGTTCGCGTTTATGTGCATGGCATGCACTGGTTGTATGGTTGAATTTGAAACAATTTTTACATTGTATCACTCTGTCCGTACCTACTTTATATTTTTCAGGTCTAAGCTTGTAAGCACAGTAGAAATCTTCTGTCGCCTTTTTCATTCGTTCAGCTATCTCGTTATATGAGAAATCGCCGCTGAATATACATAGTGGTACATCGCTTGTTATCTTTTTTATGTTGAGAGGCCGAATTCCGATACACTTTTCCATTTCGTCTTTTTGTTCTTCTACTAGTAGTAGTAGTAGTCGTGTTCCATATTTTGTATGACGAGTTTCATTGTTTTTATTTGTTCAGCTGGTTAGTTCAGGGTTTCGGTGCTATGAACACGAGGTCTGGTTTAAGACGCTTTATGTCTTCGATAGTCTTTGTTCTTTTCTCTAAGTCGGTGAGTGTGATGAGAATATTTTTACTTTCTCATTTCTAACGATGCGGCCGTGGTGTTTACTCCTTAGCTTAGTTAGATCTCTCACAAGTGTATTGCTGGTTGAATTATTTTGCTCAGTGTGTACTGGACCTTTAAGCGAACAGTGGATTGTTTCTGTTCTCCTGTTGGCTTTTTTCTTTTGCGATACGCCTTCTCCTTCATATGGATGTGGGCGCTTCAGTGACTGGCTTCGCGATCTCGCTTACCGTTGAAGCAGAGAGCGAGTGAGATGTCATCACTAACTCATTTTTATTTTCTTGTTCAGATCACTCGAGTTCGTTTGAAGTAGCTCAAACCAATTTTGAATCAGTATAACGTCGGCCAGCACCTTTTTTGTTTTCGGCACTTCAGTTCGTTTTTGTGTCGTTAATTTCTTAGTTTTTAAATTTAATTCACTCGGTTTAATTTGAACTGTATTTATTTTAAACAATTACATACGTATTCCTCTTGAGCTGTGACCTCAGATTGAGGTATTGATTGATATTTCTCTGTTTTTTACACTCCACACAATTATGGAACACACTTCTTATTACTGTGTTTGCGCACGAGTAAATTTTATAGTAAATATCGGGTATAAACTTGCTATTCGTGTGACGATGGTTCACGAATGTGCAAATCTTTACAACACTGGTTTTGGTACATTTTGTGCACTTCACCGTTTTTATTTTAGACTGTCCATTTTTCCATTCTAAAAAGTTTTTAATTTAGTTCTTATGGTTAAACTGGTTACACTGCAAGGTAAAAGTTCCGTCTTCATTTGTTGAGATTTCTATCACTATTTCACATGTTACTTCATGATCAAACTAACTATTTCCCTATTCACTAATAAGTCCGTCTCCATCGTTGAAGAGTCGCTTTCACTATCACTATTCACATAACGTTGCTTAAAAAGTCATATATTGCAATGTTCGTTAATTTATAAACAATAATACGGTCCTATTTACAGTGGCTCGCTCGCCCCGAAAGGCCATCCAACCAACGCGTGCAGAACTGACTGCCCTAGCAAGTGGTGCTAGTAATCGTCCATCGCACAATAACGTTCGCTCATAGCCGAGCGATAAGACTATCGGAACTACACATTCGCTTCTCGCTACTCGCCAACTCGTACCTAGGTTCTATCTCTAGTCGCTGTTCGCTGATTGTCTGCGGTGGGACAAGTGCCTAAAAGCCCATTTATGTATCACACAATCTCAACCTAATTGTCAATATCCTACTATAAACTAAGCCAAACCAGGCCTATCGGGTACCCAGAGGCGGCTTAATTAACTCTGACACCAGAGCTGGCGACATCCTCACGCGAGAAGAAAGATCTCAGTGGAAAAAGATAAATATCTTGGAGTAGTTTTGGACAAAAATCTTAATTTCAGGTCACACATTAGGAACCTTACTGGTCGCATACGTAAGCTAATTGACATTTTTTAAACTCTGCCTTATAAATGTGATTTGTTATCCGAGGCCTTATTTTGCTCTTTGCCAGTCAATCCTCATTTAATAGTATTTCATGCTAGTGTGGCGTCGCAAATACCATACTAAAGCCTCTAGAGATCGCTCACAGAGCTATTCTATAAGTGACTACGTTCAGTCCGATTATCTTCCCAACCACAGAACTCTAGTAATCATGCAAAATACTTAATGTGAGACAACAATATAAATTACAAATAGTCCTACTTAAGCACAAGATAATACGAGTAGTCTAGACAACAAGTGCTTTTTAGGTCAAATTTTTTTCGCCTTCTCCGAAAATTATGATTGAGGTGTCATTTGATTCGGAATGGCATGTAGATAGTTTTTGAGAAAACGCTAAGACCGCTCGCAAAACTTGCAATAGTTCTAAACAATTAAGTGAAAAAAAGGGGGTTTGATTTTTCGTCAATATCTCAAAAACTATTCAAGATAATTCAAATTTGGAAAAAGATCCAAAAAGTAGAAAAATTCCTAAAAAAAATTGCTAATTAATTAATAGATAACTTATTGAAAAGTCGCGATAAAAAGTTTTTGACTACGGATTATTGTTCATTGATCTATCTTGCAGGCGCCTGAATTTTTATAATTTTTAATTTTCTTATTTATTAAGTTTAAATTATATTTATTCATTAAAGGTCCGAAGGGGGCTGGGTACTGCGGCTTGCGCAAGCCGCAGTACCCGTTCTCAGGTATTTTTAAGCCTCTGGAAAAATGATAAATATTGGTCCTACAGTTCCGGGAGGCAGGATTTTTTTTTAGCAGATTTTCTCTTCTTTTTGGATCTTTTTTCAAATTTGAATTATTTTGAATAGTTTTTGAGATATTGACGAAAAATCGAATCCCCTTTTTTCACTTAATTGTTTATAACTATTGCATTTTTTGCGAGCGGTCTTATTCCGAATCGAATGACACCTCAATCATAATTTTCGGAGAAGGCGAAAATATTTTGACCTAAAAAGCACTTGTTGACTAGACTATAACGCTTTTCATGAAAATCTTTAAACACCGAAAAGACATCTGCACAGTCCCACCGCCACGTACAGCTTTAAAAAAATATTTCTTTCTCCATCTTGGCGCATCACTTTACAATAAAATTAATGCAATAATTCCAACTTATGGCTTCAGTTAATATCCTATCTACAAAAATACTTTTCGCTCCTACATACTGAACCTAAATTACAACGCCACAGAAGAACTCTTAAAGAAGTGATCACACTAACTTTGCATCACCCACTACATAGAAAACGAGCACACATTATACTACTCTACACAATCATACTGAACTTATTTTAGACATGAAAGCTTTTTTTTTAATTTATTTATTTGTAGTTTTATTAATATTAATATGTTTTATTTAATTTGTTTGCATAGCTGACATTCGATTTATGTACAACTAGTCATTGTAAGTTAATAATTATACTTAGGTACGAGTAGGCATCAAGGTATCGGTACAACTAATTTGAAAGTTATAAGATTTTATAACTTTCAAATTAGGTACCATCTAATTAACGTGGTTTACATTTTAGTAGGTAGGTATATATATTAGTTATCTTGGAAGTTTAATCAGTCTTAGCGAAAACCGTACCTAAGGAAAAGTACAGCAGCAGTAGCCACATTTTGTTATGATTTTCCAAGGTAATATAAAATTGTTCACAGCGGAATTCTGTTAAAATTCCCGCTAGAGAGAAACACTTATCAAACGGCTCGCACTTGATCGGATTTTCATGTACCCAATGCGACTCGTAAGTTCTCGTTTACAACCTCATACTTGTTACAAGATTAATAATGGACGCTCGTTACAAAATAATGAGATGAATTTAAAAGCCGTTTAGGCAGTTTACTCTTGTGCCTACAAAAATTGCTGAAACTTGAAAAGTTTTCGTTACTTTATGAAGATATAACCTTATAGCTACCTGAGGAACATTGAGACACTAATCACTCAATATTCTAAACACAGCGCTTTGTTCCGATTATTAAAAATGGAGCGCTTTTCGAAAGAACAACGCGTTATATTTGTGAAAACTCATTACAAAAATGGGGAAAGTTACGCTGAAACCGCTCGCAAACTTCGCCAAATTTTCAGCCGAGAAAGTGCACCGGTCGGTCTCTTGAAAACATTGCTGCTATAAACGAGAGTGTCGCCGAAAACCCGAAAACATCAATACGACATCGTTGTCAACAACTTCAAATTTCACGAAGCACTACGCAGCAAATTTTGACTAAAGACCTCCACCTTCATGCATACAAGATTCAGTTAACTCAGAACCAGCAGACCATGGAGAGCGCCGGCAATTTGTTCAATGGGTAATGGAGCAAAGTGAAGTCGATGCCAATTTTTCGAAAAAAGTCATTTTCTCCGATGAAGCGCATTTCCATATGAATGGCTTCGTGAATACACAAAATTGTCGAATTTGGGACTCAGAAAATCCTCATGCAATCCATGAGAAACAAATGCACCCACAACGAGTAACTGTCTGGTGCGGATTTTGGTCAGGCGGTGTGATTGGACCTTACTTTTTTGAAATTGCAGTGACTGTGAACGGCATTCGTTACAGGAATATGATAACGGACTTCTTGTGGCCTCAACTGGTCGGCGTGAATCTGGACAAAATGTGGTTTCAGCAGGACGGCGCAACCTGCCACACCGCGCATGAAACAATCGACTTATTGCAGCAACGATTTCCAGAACACATTATTTCACGAAATTCTGATGTCAACTGGACACCAAGATCGTGGCATTTAACGCCGTGCGATTTTTTCTTTGGGGTTTTGTGAAATCTCGGGTTTATGCGAATAAACCCGAAACAATTCCTGAGCTCAAATTGGAAATCCAACGCGTCATCGATGAGATACAGCCACATCTCTGTGCAAAAGTCATGGAAAATTTCATGAAAAGAGTAATGGCCTGTCATCGTAGCCGTGGGGGTCATTTGCTGGATATTTTATTCCATACTTAATCGGAACATGTCTTCTTTCCAATACAATAAAAATATCACAACTCTGTCAAAAAATACTTGTTTTTATTTTAAAATGAAAAAGTGCACTCTTACTGAGACGGCCTTATCTAGGGTTGCCGGCAGTTCAAACAACAATTTGGGGGTAAAATTGGTTCCTTAAAAAGAGCGGACACCATACTGTATCTTATATTTAAAATGAAAAACCATATTTTATGTGAAACCAGGTTTTTAAGATCCTTTATCATAAAATCGTTTTGACTTCTAATGAAATACAAAATTTTATGAATCAGTCTCCTTCACTATGCTATTTTCAATGGAATACATAATATCTAACAAGAGCCGGATAGATCGTAAGCTGAAAAGTGTTTTGAAAATTATGTTGGGCTTGACAACGACGATACTCCTTGGCATTAATTTTGCAGTACACGCGACCACTACGTCCAATTTTCGAGCTATATCTGGATGCTTGACAATCCTACCGTACCTAAATACAATACAATATACATTTAGCAGATTATGTACCATTAATCGCGTGTCGGACGTTAATTTAATACAGTGGTCTGTGCTTGCACACACACAGTTCTCAGCACATTCTTCTTACTGGATTACTCATTATGGGCTATTCCTGTTGCACCGATTGGTTTTTAGTTGATGTTTCTATGTAGTAAAAGTATTCGAAAGAGTAGGTAATTACCTAAATGAACCGTATCTACTTATAAAAGAGATTTCAAATTAAATAACCATGGAGAGTTATTTTCCTAATTTAACTTAACACTTTGACTCGGTGACCCAAAAACTCCCGATAACAAAAATTAAGGATCTGTGTAACAAACAGCTAGTCCAGATAGTACAAAGTTGGCATCATTTAGTTAAAAAGGTCCCTAGCAGCTAGCATCATGGAAACAGAACAAGGTTTTGCCTTGCATCGAAAGATATTGGGTACTAGCGGATTTCTCGCGGTTTCACCCAAGTAGTTCCCGTGGGAATACAGGGATAAAAAGTAGTATATGCCACTCGACGATAGTGCAGCTTCCCAACGGTGAACGAATCTTTAAAATCGGTCCAATAGTTTTTAAGTTTATTCGTTACATACAAAAATACAAATCTTTCCTCTTTTCTTTCTATTCAAATTTGGATCGAAACTTGTAGGTGACTCATTTATTCAAATTAGAGGTATTTGTATCAAAAATAAGATACAAACTCTAGATGAACTTCTGACATTAAAACTTTATCAGTCTTATTACAAAAAACGAAATAAACCATGGTTTAAACCTGTACTATCAAGTCCAGGCTTATCTGCAAAACCATGGTCTAAATTTGTTCATATTACAAAACTCATAAAAACCGTGGTCTTTTTAGTACCGTCATTTGAACCATTGTCTATACATCAACCACAGATTAATACAAATATCATTCGTTCACCATAATATTATTCTATTGCAACGTTCCGTATGCCCAGAAAAGAAAACGTTTTGATAATATGATAAGGTTTAAATGATGATTAGGAGTGTTCAAAATATTAAGACTTTGTTATTTTGCATGGATATAAACATTTGTTATTTATCGATTGAAGTTTTGTTTAGAATTAAGCAAATTACTTAAATTCGTATTCATTACTACATCTACGTACGTGTAACGAAACGTAACATTCTCGCGCGTTATATGAAACCATAACATTAAACAAAACCATCGCAAGCTGAACAAAGTTAATTAAGCTTTTTTTTAAGTTATCGAAGTCTCTAATAGAACAATCGCCTCTTTGTTAATAATTAATATAATAATATATTATGATGGACCAACAAAAAAAAACGATCTGAGAATTGGTGTGCCGAGGCAAAAGTAATATCCTCAATATTAATTAAATCAACCATGTTAATACCAACCATTTTCGGGTAAAAACAACACAACACAATAAAAAAGATGCTATAACCTAAAAGACAAATTTTGACAGATACGACTTAGACCATCGTTAAACTATTATAGGGGCCGCCGAGGTTTAGCGTTAGACCATGATTTGGTCTATGGTTTATCGCTAAGCCATTGTTTGTAATATCATTTGTGTGTAAACCACAGTTTATAGAGATTTAAACCTGGGTTTTTATTTAAACCGCTTTTTGTAATAAGACTATATAAGACTAAAGGCTGACATACCGTTGCAATAGTGATGACTATTAAAAACTTTCCTGTAGGTACTCGTAAGTTTTCCCTACGCATTGCGGGTGTTAGTTTTTATGGAAACCACGCAGTTTTAAACATAGCGTAACTGTAACCTATAACTGATCGCAAACTGTCCACGTTTTTCACCATTGTGTTACCCGTACTATACAATCAAATCTTCAGTGCATACAGAGTTTTAGATTTGTTTGTGTCAATTGTAGGCCGTACAAATTGTTTGTATTGGGAATGGAACCGTATGACATATTTTTTTTAGGATTTGATAGAGTAGAACATTGCTGTAGGGACTATTAAATGCTTTTATGTAGACTTTCATCAAAAGTTTCCAACCAGTCATCATTATCATCATCATTTCATCCGAAAGACGTCCACCGCAGAACACAGGCCTTTTTTTTTTTCCGGTTTGGAAAATCCTCATTGGATGTCCTCCGCCCTGGGGGAGCGGAGGGGTCTGTCAGACTCGTACTGACTAAAAACCACCCCGGTGTTCCGTCTCACACCTACACCGGTGGTCGCGGGAACAACGATACTTCCGCAACCCCCGGCTAGTGCCGGCCCGCCTCTGCGGGCCACGACCTCGGGTTGGGGGGGAGTGAGGTGTTTGACTCCCCCGCAACGTCTGAGAGGGGCGCGCGTGGAACACTACGCGCCGCCACCTCGGGCAGAACACAGGCCTCCCCCAAGTGTATCGCATCCACCGGCATTCCGCAACGTTCGGTATTTATTGGGGTCTCCAGAGCCTGGAGATTCATGGCAAACCTTGCCTGGCTGCAACGTCGACCGCTCGTTCTTTAAAGTAATTAATGTAAAGAGATCGTTTAAAAATAATTCGTTTATTTGTAAAAGATAATCTCTAAAAGAATAGGAGGGGCCGTAGTATAGTGCAACTATAGAAATGGGACAGAGCTATTTGTCTTGTATAGCTCCGTCCCTCTATCACAGTGGAACCATGATAGTTTTGGCTCGGCATGGTAGCCACTGATCCGTTTACTTACGCTGAGTGCCACAGGTTACTTTTTATCCTGTTGATACAAGCACGGATAACGAAGCCGCAATTTTTAATATGCGTGGGTTTACGTCAAAAGAAGGTAAACACAACGGTTAAGCTTTGAACTCTGCTCAAAACCGATAATTCTTTGAACACATTCGATCATTTCTAAATCCTATCTTTGGTATTCCGCGGTTTTCTTTATTCGTCTATTACACGACGAATTTATTTGGCGCGTTCCTTGTTTACAATATCGAGGTATAAAGCTGGTATTCCACTAGATATACACGCGTAAGATGCACCTATTTTATTTATTAAATGAGAAACTTTATTCACGGCATTAAATCACTTAAAACTGGCAATTTCGAAGATACTGCGCACACTGGCAACCAGTGCACGGTATTACGACATACGTAACTGTTGAAAGCAAACTGTGATTGGACACATTTCGTGCAAAGCGTGTTTAGAGCACGCTCGAAAAGGCTCGCGTCAGCTGTTCACTTTCTCAATGTAAGCGTCAGTAGATGTCCCAATGTCCACGTACGAGTATGTAGCACAAACTTACACGTACGCCGTAGGAAACCGGATTATTACACAACTTAATGTTTGAAATATTTCAATTTCCCTATTTTGGTGTGAAAAGCAACTAAAGTACAACATTACCGAGCTGTGGGACGGAACCGGCCCGTCATCACGGCATGCTTCTCGCGTGCCATCGGTTAGTCTCGCTAATGTGTGTTCGCAACATTTTTATAGCTGCTAAAGGCAATAAATACACAAACGGTCCGTAGACGCCTAGAGGATTATCCGCTGACGGGTTGTGTACCAACTGACCAAGATTGTTACCCAGAAGGACGCGGCCCCGCAGCGGCACGAACACTCCACAACATCCTTGATAATATATGGTAATGTTTCACCCAATTGGGTTTTATTTTCGCAGAAATCTTTGAGCGTATACAACATGTAAGTAGGTCACAAACTTACATGGAAGGCCATAATTTCGTGATGTCTTCAAACGCCAGTTCAGGGGGCCTACTCCTGAAGCTCGAAGTTCGTAGTTTCGACCTTAGTTACGGGCGTTTCCTACTCCCTAACACCTACGGACGGATGATTCGTTCGGGGCCCGAACGAAGAATGAATGACAACACAATTTGACAGTTTTACCTACTCCCGATGCGTTTTTATCCGTTCGAAAAATTGAATTTGACACTTGTTAAAACGGATCGTCCGTCAAGATATGACGACATCAAAATAGTTATCGTGCGGTCGACGAAACTTATAATTCCCAACGATGGCTGCTTTTTTAATGCTCGCAGAAGATCTACTGGAAGAGCGGAGGCAACGTCGATGACATTTGCGCCAAAACTTCCAGTTGGCAAGTATTCCCGACGTTGAGTTCATAGGGAACTATAAGCTCACTCGGGAATTATTTGAGGACTTGTGTGAGGAGCTAATTACCTCTTTTGCCTCAACACTTACGACAAAGTGGTGTTGATCCGAGAATGAAGGTAAGGAAATATACTGGTAACTTATTGAGCTGTATTACCAATCCCACCCATTTACATTTGTTGTTTTTGTTTAATTTCAGATCCTAGCTGCTCTTAATTTTTATGCCCGGGGGAGTCACCAAGGTGCAGTGGACCTTAGCAGTGATGTTCCAATGGCACAAGAGACAGTGTCATGCTGTCTGCGCCATGTCACAAATGCACTGAACAGACCCTCATTAATAAAAAAGTACATAAGGTATCCACATAATTTGGCTGGGAAAATTCTTATAATAAGAAAGTAATTTTAAAAGCTTGTACCATTTTTCTAAAACAAATATCTATAGGTATTTAATAAAATATACCTAGCCTGCCATTTGAACAATGACTACCTATGCTTTGAAGACAAAGAGTGTTTATACCTTTACCTACTTATAGAGTACACTTAAATAAATTGTATCATTTAAAATTTTGTAGATTTTATGAAAAATATGGCCTGACAAGTGTAGTGTTACAGGGAATTTTGGGTACCCACTTCGGGGATTCATGATGAGAATGTAGACAATGCTGTAGAAGACCCCAATAGACAAAAACATGCTCGGTCCAATAAACAGCGTATGTTTAGCATTTAAAAAACCGATTAAGATGCCTCATAGCAGCAAGAGAGCTGCATTATGCACCAGTCAGTTGGTATTTGTCGCAATTTATACTAGGTATAGCTATGTTTTTCTAATAACACATTGAACAGTTGAACAATAATTTTTTCATCTATTTATGAGCATATTTTAATAATTTTTCAGGTACAATTGTCATTGCCTGCTGTGTTTTACACAATATGTTTAATGAGGCGGACTTAGAAGCACCTTCCCTCAGCGAGAAGATCTTCAAATTGAGCGCAGTAGACAGGGAGAAGTGTCTACAAATATAATATCTGCCCATCAAGCTCTTCAGCAAGCGCAAAGAGCGAGAGACAGATTAGTGCAATTGCTGGAAAGAAATATATACTTATGCAGTCTCACAAGAAAACTTTACTAATAAAGCCAATATAAATGCAATGGTATGTGTATGACTAGATGTATGAATGTGAGTGAAGCAAAAGCAGTATGTAAGGATCGTAGCAGGTGGCATTCTGTAGTTTCTGCCTACCCCCATGGGAAAAAGGCGTGAGTTTATGTATGTATTATTGACTTCACAATAAAAGGATTTTTTTTATTATACATTTATTTTTATTTTTCACCATTCAAATCTGAATAAATTTAACAATTAACAACATACTATACATTAACTACAAAAATAGAATATACTTTATAGTACATCATAAAATTATACACATTTACAAGAAAACTTATTTATACGGGTACAAAGGCAGTCTTATCGCTGACAGATATCTACTACCTTTGGATGGACTGAAAAAACTTAGAATTAAAAAGACTACCCAAGTCTGCGGTGTACTGTTGTTAGATTAAAACATATATATATACAAGATTATATTACTATAATAAATACTATACAAAAACCAAAAAATATTTATTTGTGACCCGCACAGGAGACACGAGAAATAAGCAACAAATTTAACAATAATAAAAATACAACCCCAAGCGAGACCCAAAAATATCACAGCATGTGCAGCGTTACCCAAAAAGGAAATAACGCAGCGCTGATATTCTAATAATTTATATTGACACTTCAACGTTTTCCTTTTACTAATCAGTCTTAAATTATTGCTAGGACCTTAATTTCTCTTACTTGTCTACTTGAGTCTCAAATACCTAATAATCAGAATAAAATTAACACTTAACACACTATAACAATCAAAACATAGATTTTCCTTTATTTATCAGTCTTAAATTATTGCTAGGAACTTAAGTTTTTCAAGAATATTCCAGCTTTATTTCATCGAGCATCTTATTTCTTCTAGTTTTTATTATAAGCCTTTGCACTTCCACTTTCGGCAGGTGTGTCTTACTGATGGACCCTGTACAACAAAAACTGAATATCATTGACGGATAAAATACAAAATATATGATTGTGTGTCTGTAATTTATTAATATTTTGCAAAAAAAAAATAGTCTACTACCAAAAATTATAAATTTTGTTAAGTATTACCGTTGGAAAAGCTGGTTGGACTCTTGACTAGGTTTGTTGCTCTTCAAAACCCTCTTCTATAATTGATAGTATCTTTAACTCCATTTGGGAGCAGGTTGGTGCTACCAATGGACCATGCTACCCGTCTGACAGCTCCAACAGCATTCTTGGCCAAATGTTTTTAACAGCCCGCACCTAAAATTTGGATATTTCGTTAATTTTAATTGCATGAAATGTATAATATATAAAAACACTATACTCGTAAGTACTCCTGCAGATATTAACCCAGTCAGTAAATATAAAAAAATGCCTCTGCCACAGCCGGGTTAGGTTAGCTCTGCTAGCTAACCCCTACTGACTGGGTTAAAGTATTTGCAAGAATACTGACTATGATTGTGTGCACTTTACTGAGGACAAGCCCTTAAAATCATATTAATATTGACGAGTAATGTATTAAACTCACCGTTTGCCACTGCTCCACGGAATTAGTGCAACTTTCCATTTAATTAAGTTGCTCAGGTTTTCCCACAGCCGTTTTGAGCGAACTTATGAAGACGACAAGGGCCTCAATTTGTGCGTAAGTTGCTGCTTAAGCGGTTGGGCCATTTTAATGAATTATTAATGAAAAGGAAAACTAAATTCCTCCAAGGTATTTATTATTTACTTCTTGACAATTGACAATTCTTTTGAAAGTTGCTGTCATAAAGAAAAAAAGCAAAGGTATCAATAGGATAATGCCGCTTTCCAGACAATAATGACAAAAGTAATTCATTTCTATATTTAAATATTTTATTTTTTGTTTAGTAAGCTTGAAACCACAAACTAGGAAAACCGGTAATCGACCGATAAAATAGTGCAACTCTAACGTCATCCATCGTTCGTTCACGAAAATTGTCTATGATCCCGTTCGAAGCTCAATAATCCGAAATCGTTAGGGGGTAGGGTTCACTCCGAAGTTTCGAAATACTTTCGAACGGCTCGTAACTTCGTCGACGAAGATCGGGAGTAGGCCCCTGACACGAAACGTTATAATTTTGCCTAACTACACTTTATCTACCCCTCCACTGTCTCGTAGCAACTGTCTACGCCGTAGCATTTTGCTAAGCAGTTGGGATTCTCATTTGTTTTAAAAAGATTATCTACACAAGTTTTTACATAAAGTCTATTAAATATGTATGATGCTGAAGCTCTATTAAAATACTTGAAATATGCTTGTTAGCTTTATTTAAATTGGACACAAAGGGAGAATTCTAACTCAGACGGCTAGTGTCAAGTTAGTACTTGAATTAGTTGAATTATTGTTATTATTTAATAGCATAAATGTGTTTATTCACTCAAACATAAATGTTTATTTCTGTTAAATTCATTTTAAATTACCTTGTAATTAAGGAGCTTATTAAGGAGTTTATCAAACACCTCGGTACAGATTATGTAAAACTCATTAGGCATCGGAGTTCATTAACGCGATCCGAAAAAGTTTGAAGGAATTTTAGCCAGTCGAGAATAATTAAAACAGTTGGCTTTGCAGTTTCAAAGCCGAGTTTGGTCCCGTGTGTTTTCCGTAAATCCAAGTAACCCTTTTATCCTTTGCCGTGAAGCTACCTCGCTTCTTTTGGTCTCAGTTCATTGCTTCCCTTTGAGAGGACTTGATCTAACTATAACATGATTTCGTCTGATCAAAGCAAAAAAGTCTGCCCTCGAAAACCCGCACATTGGTAAACAATTTCACATGGAATGTTTTGACGAACATAACGAGTGTAGTACTCGTACATGCTCATGCAAACATTAGATGCACGGTCCGGTTTGTTTGGAACAGCGTTTTAAAGTGTTAACAAACAATAAAGGTCTATTAAACACAGGCTTTGATAGTGGCACTGAAAAAAGAACGGTTAATTCACTTACCGACGAGGCCCCATTTTATTCGGAACTCAGTTATACCGTTACGTCACAAGGCTTCATTTTTTGATGATACTTTTGGCCTTTTAGCCCGAACGGTAACAAGGTGAATGGGGTCGAGTTATTTGATCAACTACACTGTTATTTAGTTTCGCCCGCTCAGTTTTTGTTGATTTTATTTCACTGAAAATGGCTAGCACGGTGTATTGAGCTAACATTTTGCTGCCAACGCAGATTGCTCAATATTCGTATAAATTGATGATTTATTATTTAACAAGCTAGCAGTATATTATTGGCACAATCACTGTTAAATGGTACAAACTACAAAATAATGCTGTGAATGTTTTGCAGTTTGTGAAATCGCTGTTGTCTATATTCTGATTGCCTGAAGGCTTTTAATCTGAAATGCATTTGATTTTCGGTTTTGATTTCAAGTCGGGGATGTTATATTGCAATTGTTATTTATGTTATTGTTGTTCGTTATTGTTTTTTGTGTTGAACATAGTGTTATTAGATTTTGTACAAAAATAAATTGAGATGACTGCAATCATACACACTCACTATTTCATCTAAATAGCAATTATGACTTAAGAACCTCGAAGTCTCAATTTAACCAAATTGCATTGGCCGTGAGCACAAGAAAGCCGCCGAGGAGACGCCCTAGAAGTATATACACGGATCTTATTGGTAATGTTCTTCAGAAAGGCTAGTTTTGCAGTAAATGAAGCAAAGAGAATATGGAAGGATCGTAGCAGTTTGCGTGCTTTAGTGTTATGTATGTATGTTGGCACGAGAAGATATTGAGGTTTACTGCCATAGATACTATTATTATTTAAAAAAAATGTGAACGAAAAGCTTAAAATGCACGAGATATTCTCTAGATAGTTTACAATTTCAGAGGGTTAAATCTTGAAATACACAATTGTTTTTCAAACATACTAGAATAAAAGCTATTTCACAGGATCATGTGTGTTTTAAATAATAAATGTTTCTATATGTTACTAAGTAGCATTTACTGGAAATCAGAACAATTTAGAGCTTTAGGAATATAAATCACTATAAATACTTAAAGAACAACAATATTGTTCTCACCGTTTATCCCACGGGATTAAATCGAGCTCGTTCCGGTATCAAACTACGAGTAAGTTCACTGCTACTTCCCGACTCACGTGCTTCAATAAGATAAGGGGTCTAGTGAGCAAATACTTAAAAAAATGCGATAGTTACGTGTTCTAGACTGGTCTATATATATTCTTATGAGTTCAGTAATCAGGTTTTAGGAGTTCTTTGAGGATATTATGATTTGATTTATTACACTAGGGCTAGTTTTTATAGCGGCTTCGTCTTGAAGAAATTCGAACGAAAATGTTAAAACCGAGATTAATCTAGTCTATTTGCTAATCCAGACCATATCTAATCTAATAATAATAGCCTTTTATTCCTAAACATAGGGTTACAAGAGGTCCCTAAGTTCGGTGTGCCTTTTGGCATATGCCTCCTCCAATTCCTTGCAATGGGTCCTGTCCCATGCTACTCTCAACCAGAATGGTCCCGCTGTCTGTTTCAAGTCGTCTTCCCATCGCCTGAATTGACGATCCCTACCTCTTTTGCATATCTAATCTACCCGTGTGCAAAGTTTCATCCCAATCCATCTCGCCATTGATGAGCAATTAAATAAAAAAAAAACACTTTATCTTCACCAAAACTGATTTTCACATATATTGTACCTATTAATAGGATTATTGATATTCAGTTGTTTGTTGACAATCTGCAATAATGAGTATTCTATAAAGTTCCAACTGTAAGGGAAGATGGACCAAAGCAACTCATTCTTGTTTCTAACCATTCCCCTATTGTGGTAACGCTAGCTTTCACACATTTCTTACATGTGGCAATTCTTACTCCACACTCTCGGCGTAAAAAAAGTAAGGAAGTATGTCGCACTCCTGCAAAAAACACACTGGCCGTTCTCAAAACTTTTAAGTTGGGTATGGACTCTTTATTTGAACGCACCGGTAGTTTTTTTTAGGAAGGTACATATATTTGACAATATCAGGAACAAAGGGCCTTATTTTACTAATCTATCTCTTATATTAGAAGCATATATAGTAGGGAGTAGGTATATAGAAAGAAGGAACGTAGGTATTTCACACCTATTCATTACCTGTCACATTCTCTTCACCGTAGCACCAATATCATTTCGTATCAAATATCAATTTAGTGTAAAATTCTAGCTTATGCGCCTTAATAAGTGACCCAGAATGATACAGTGTGACGTATGAGCGATCAAATTCATTCCAAGCAATATACGACCCGACGTCCAGCGACAAATACATAGAATTATTTGTTCAGTCAAAGTTGAAACCGGTCCTGAACAAATACTTTAAATCGTCGTTGTTTATAATTAAATTTACTTTATAAATTAGGATTGTGGGTAGGCAATAAACGGTATTTTGTAACATAGATGTATAATTCTAACAAAATAAAAAAGATAGCGCGTGTCAAATTTAGGAATGCATGGTAAATGTAAATAATTTTTAAATTCGTTCCATATTAAAAAAAAGTGATGCAGACGGTATTTTTGATGTTTAATACTTTTTCAGCTTGTAAAATTGTATTATTATTAACTGGTATCATTACCTTGAAACTGAATAAAACTAACGTCAGAGATCGATTTACATTAAAAATCCACTGATTACCAACATCTACATCACTTTGTCCAATCTATATGTCATACTAATAACCTTGAATTTTGATGCTATAAAGAACTAAAATGACTTCAGACTAAAACCTCTGAAGTAATTTTTAACAAAAAGGAGCACTATATATTTGTAAGTTGTAACCGTCGCCCTACAGAAATACAAGCTGTTATTTCAGAGTCCTTAAATAGTACCTCCAAGGGTCGATTAGATAAGATGTTTTGCGAGAAAACATAGCGACTAAGAGCTAAACTAAGTCGTATTATTGCAGATAAAACTTTGTTATTACAACGTTTAAGTTGTAACCCTCGATATTTATTAACAAAATACAATCCACTTTGTCGTATTCAACAAAAAGGCCTCGTGTCATCAATAATAAACACCGTTAAATAAAACAGGGATTTTACAATGTTTCGATCATAGACATCTATCTATACATATAATAAATCTGTAGAAAAGTCATTTTTGTACATTGAAGAAATTGAAACAAAAAATAGCCAGCGTGTGAAAAGATAAGTAACAGAACCCATTTCCATCATTTTTGAAATTTTTGTCTGTTTGTCTGTTTGTCTGTTTGTCTGTTTGTTTGTGCGCACATCACGTAAAATCTACGAATTCAATGCTGACAATGTTTATATACAAAAATTATACGCAACTTGAGGTTTAACTTAGTTTTTGTTTCATCGAAATCGGTTCACTCTATCAAAAGATATGATTAATTTAGTGAGTTCAAGAAGTAAAATATTACGTTACGCAATTAAGTATAGTACTTGCAACGACATCTTAAGACTAAAAATAGAACTAATGTTGATAGTTGAAATCTAAATCCGATAGATGGCGTTGTGCAAATGACGTCATTTTCTGAATCGCGGTGTTAAGATTTTCCGCGCGAGGATGACGTCCACCGTGTTTACTAGGCAAATTGGGTTTCGTTAGGTGTCTTAAAAGTTCTTGCGTGTGTCGTAAAAGTTCTTTGGTTGCTTGGTTTATCGATTTTCTAAATTGGTCGAAAAAAAAGTATTTGCTTATCTTATTGGTTTCGTTTGGTCAACTTTGGTCATTGGTTTGAAGTACGAAGTTAAGATTGTATTTGATTTACTTCGTAGTTTGAATCCAATAGTGCCAATCGTTATACAGTAAGTTAGTGTTGCCAATTCGTTGAGTCACGACCACGAACAGACGATACGTTGTCACACTAGACTGTTCGACGCACCGTTCTTTTAAGTTTGTAGGCTATTCAGTCATAAGTGTTGTTAGTTTTGTTTATTGCTTTAATTTTCCTTGAAAATGCCTCAAAGAAAAAAAACTAACCTTTCGCTGCGTAGCCGAAATGCGAAAAGGATGAGACTTTGTAGGTCTCAGGAATCGGAAGAAGATCGTGAAGCACGGTTATCTGCTAACCGAGAGCACATCGCTCTTTCACGTGAATCGGAAACGTTCACCGAAAGGGAGTCACGTTTAAGTTCACAAAGAACACGGACCGCGACTTTGCGGTCTCAAGAGAGTATCCAGGAACGCGAAGACCGGCTGTCTGCTGATCGGGAGCGCCACTCTCTCTCACGTGAGTCAGAGACATTCACAGAAAGGGAGTCGCGCTTAAGTTCGCAAAGAACTCGGACCGCGACTTTGCGTTCTCAAGAGAATATCCAGGAACGCGAAGTTCGGCTGTCTGCTGATCGGGAGCGCCACTCTCTCTCACGTGAGTCAGAGACATTCACAGAAAGGGAGTCGCGCTTAAGTTCGCAAAGAACTCGGACCGCGACTTTGCGTTCTCAAGAGAATATCCAGGAACGCGAAGTTCGGCTGTCTGCTGATCGGGAGCGCCAGTCTCTCTCACGCGAGTCAGAGACTTTCACAGAAAGGGAGTCGCGCTTAAGTTCGCAAAGAACTCGGACCGCGACTTTGCGTTCTCAAGAGAGTATCGAGGAACGCCAAGCACGTCTGTCATCTGACCGAGAGCGACACGCTCTCTCGCGCGAGTCTGAATCTCTCTCCCAAAGAGAAGAACGATTAGAAATAGCTAGACATAACTATGTAGGTGTACAAAGAAACAATGAAAGTTATCTTGCATCTGAAAGGGAAAGAATAGATGAACTAAGACGAGCAGAAACAGCAGAACAACGTCAATCTCGCCTAGAAATAGAACGAGCTCGATACCATATGAATAGAGAAACAAATAGCGGAGCTGATGAGTCCATGGAAAATGACGATGCAAATATTTTATTACCTTGGGACAATAGGGAAAAATCAGGGTTCACATATTCGTCTAGAATTAATTATGCTGGCTTTACTTTCGTGGGTGACATGAGAGAAATTTGTAATTTTTGTCATGCTTTGAAATGGAGGAAAGAGACAGATGGAATGTGCTGCTCAAATGGAAAAATTGTTCTTCCAAATTTCCAAGATCCACCACACTTACTTATAAGTCTCCTGAATGGCGATCATCCCCAGTCGAACCGTTTTTTGGATAATATTCGTTTATATAACAGTGCTTTCCAAATGACTTCCTTTGGGGCAAAACAAATAACGGAAGGACCGTTCATGCCAACCTTCAAAGTACAAGGTCAAGTTTATCACCTTATTGGATCTTTGCTGCCAGAAAATGAACCCAAATTTCTCCAAATTTATTTTGTATCCGATTACACGCAACAGCTCAATGTTAGAAATCACAATTTTCCCCAGCTCAATGCTGAGCTTTTGGGTCAACTTCAAGAATTGCTGCATCGCGTTAACCAGTACGTTCGTGAATTCAAAGCTGCATTGGAGTCAATTCCACAAGGCAGCAATGATTTCAAAATTGTTATAAGTGCCGATAGACGTCCTGTGGGTGAACACCGTGGAAGACACAATGCACCCGTCGCAGATGAAGTTGCAGTTGTTTTAGTCGACCAGGAGTGTGAGAGACGTGATATCGTGTTGCGTACACGCGACGATCGCCTTCAACGCATTTTGGAAACCCACCGAGCTTACGACGCCCTGCAATATCCACTAATCTATTGTCATGGTGAAGATGGGTACAATTTTGGGCTGTACCAAGTGAACCCTACTACGAGAGTCACTAATTATCAAAAAAAAATATCTGCTCAACAATACTATTCCTACCTTTTACAAATAAGGCAAAACAGTTTCGTATATTTGCAACGATTTCGTGGTTTGTTCAGCCAATTTATTGTGGACATGTACGCAAAAATAGAAACTGAACGTTTAGTGTATATTCGCACTAACCAGCGACGGTTACGCGCTGAAGAATACGTGCACTTGCGGGACGCCATGCAATCAGATAATAACGTCGAAAACTTGGGTCGATTGGTTATTTTGCCATCCAGTTTCACAGGCGGTCCGCGGTATATGCACGAACGAACGCAAGATGCTTTTTGTTACGTCCGTAAATACGGCCGGCCGGACCTTTTTATAACATTTACAACAAATCCAAAGTGGACGGAGATTTGCCAGGCACTTCTCACAGGACAGGCGTCATACGACAGACATGACATTATTGCTAGGATTTTTCATTTAAAACTCAAAGTCTTGATTAATCTACTTACAAAGGAGAAAGTTTTCGGTTCAACTCTTTGTTTTATGTATAGCGTCGAGTGGCAAAAGCGTGGTTTACCCCACGCGCACATTCTTCTGTGGCTGGAAGAAAAAATTCGTCCCGATGCTATAGACAGTGTCATAAGTGCAGAATTTCCGGACTATAATGCAGATCCGATTTTGCATGACATAGTAAAAACACATATGGTTCACGGGCCATGTGGCCTCTTAAACAGGGAATCACCGTGCATGAAAGATGGTCAATGCTCAAAAAAATACCCCAGAGCACTGAAAGAACTAACTATGGCTGGGGAAAATGGGTATCCGCAATACCGGCGAAGATCACCGTCACAAGGTGGTTTCACAGCTACTGTCAGATTCCGTGGACAAGAAATAATTCTAAATAATAGTTGGGTGGTACCGTATTCTCCAGTTTTGTCAAACGCTTTTCAAGCACACATTAATGTTGAAATTTGTAATAGCGTCGAATCTATAAAATATATATGTAAATATGTTAATAAAGGTAGTGATCAAGCCATGATAGCACTAAGAAATAACAACCAATTTGATGAAGTGACAAGGTATCAATCTGGCCGATACATAAGCTCTTCGGAGGCAGTTTGGCGCATTTTGAGTTTCCCTATTCATGAAAGGTATCCGCCAGTCATCCATCTTGACGTGCACCTGGAAGGCGGGCAGCGAGTTTACTTTCAGCCAGAAAATGTGGCAGAAAGAATGAACAACCCAAGACAAACCACCTTGCTCGCATTCTTTCGCCTTTGCGAAAGAGACAATTTCGCTAAGTCTCTGTTGTACAATGAAGTGCCACATTATTATACTTATAACAAGCAGCAAGGTGTTTTTAATCGCAGGAGACGTGGAACTGCTGTAGAAGGCGAGTCCGGCATTTTTAAAGAACACGTGATTGGAAGAGTATACACGGTGCACCCAAATAATGCAGAGTGTTATTATTTACGCCTTCTTCTTCACACAGTGCGAGGACCTACTTCTTTTGCTGAGCTCCGCAAAGTGGACGATATAGAATATCCCACATTTCAAGCTGCTTGCCGCGCACGGCATTTATTAGATGGCGATCAGCATTGGGATGATGCTTTAGCCGAAGCATGCGTCAGTGATAGTCCACATCGTTTGCGCCATTTATTTGCCATTTTGTTGACATTTTGTGGCCTATCGGACGCTGGGCAGTTGTGGCAAAAATATAAAGACGCGTTTGCCGAAGATTTTTTGAGACAGCAAAATATAAATAGTGAAACTTCTGACCAAGTACGTGAAAGCTGCCATAATAGGGCTTTGCTGGCTATACAAGATATAGTTACAAGTATAGGAGGGAACCCCCTCAGTCAATACGGCTTGCCGACACCGACAGTTGGTGGGGAACGAATTAATAGGGAGTATACATCTGAAATAAATTACAACCCCGAAGAGTTAGCAGAAATATTGCGAAATGGCTGTTCAAATTTGACGTCAGAACAACGTCAAATCTTTGATAGAGTATGCTGTAGTGTAGAACATTCATTAGGAGAAATGCTGTTTTTAGATGCACCTGGTGGAACAGGTAAAACTTTCCTCACTAAAGTTATCTTGGCTCAAATAAGGAGCCAAAACAAAATTGCCCTTGCCGTCGCTTCCTCAGGAATAGCTGCCACTTTATTACCAGGAGGAAAAACTGCACATACAACATTTAAAATACCAATCGACTTGGACCGCACAGAAAACCCTGTTTGCAACGTGTCTCGCAATAGTGATAAAGCAAGGGTTTTACGCGATTGCGCCCTTATCGTTTGGGACGAGTGTACGATGGCAAATCGTAAAGCTGTGGAAGCTGTAGATAGAACGTTGCGAGATATAAGACAAAATGACCGACCGATGGGAGGCTTAACGGTGCTATTCTGTGGAGACTTCAGGCAGACACTCCCTATAATACCCAGAGGAACGAGGGCCGATGAAATAGGTGCCTGTTTAAAGAGCTCTATTTTATGGCGTAGTGTCATATTAACTAATTTGAGCTTTAATATGCGAGCATATTTGGGAGGTGACGCAAACGCGCAGGTTTTCTCAAATTTACTACTTCAAATTGGTAACGGCACATACCCGACTCAAGAAGGAGGTAAAGTAACTTTAGTCGAAAGCCTGTGTTCTTCTGTTGCCTCACAGCAGGAACTCATTTCCTCTGTATACGGAGATCCATCAGAGATCTCGAACCATGACGCTGCTTGGCTATGCCAACGAGCTATTTTGGCACCTCGCAACGACCAAGCAGCAGCAATAAATTCTCAAATATTGGTACATGTTTCTGGAGAAAGTAGGGAATATTTATCTATTAACACGGTTTTAGAAGAAGGAGATGCCACCCACTATCCAGTAGAGTTTTTAGACTCTCTAAATACACCAGGTCTTCCAGCACACAAAATTTATTTAAAAGTCGGAGTACCAATCATTCTACTCAGAAATTTAAGCCCACCAAAACTATGCAATGGAACTCGGTTGAGAGTAACAAATCTCCAACGAAATGTCATCGAAGCCGAAATCTTAACAGGTTGCGGCTCCGGTGATGTTGTTTTCATTCCCAGGATACCCATTATCCCCAATAATTTTCCGTTTACTTTCAAACGTGTGCAATTTCCTGTAAGCCTCTGTTACGCTATGACTATTAATAAAGCCCAAGGCCAGACGTTATCCGTTGCGGGTGTAGACCTTACTTTTGATTGTTTTTCACACGGCCAACTCTATGTTTCTCTATCACGTGTTAGCAACCCAAACAACCTTTTTGTATATGCTCCGGGTAATTCCACCGCTAACATAGTATATAGAGAAGCATTAACGTAATCAACTATACCAAAGTCAGGACTCTTATCTAAATCATCAAAAAGGTGATATACTCTTATCTAAACGACGTTGTTTTGCTCTCGACAACCACGCGAACGAAGTCGCGGGCACAGCTAGTTATGTAATAAGTTTGTAATGTTCCCACTGCTAGAAATTTTCTGTTAGAAAAGCGGGCCGACAAATAAACTGGTTTCATCACGTTGTAAGGACTAAAAAGTAGCCTTTATACCTACTCTCCGTATCACATTTTTCCAGGACCATCTGTTATGTCGTGACAGAACGAACAATAATTAATTATTCAGGATTAAGAGATTAAAAATACTCCGCTTTTTGCGTTCAAAAATTAATATTAAGGATTAACTTGTAAAATTTGAACAGCATTCATTTTATCATTGAGCCTGAAATATTTAATTCAACGCAGTAAGGTCATGCACTTATTCGTTTGAAGCTTGCAGCTTTCCCAGGTAACGAAGCCATACAACTTACTGAAATAAAACCTCTATTTCATACCTTATATTTTTTTATTACACTTAGAATCATCTTGTTTCATCCCAGCTTGTTCAAGTGTTATATCAGCATTCCAACACACGAGTTGCGCGAGTCAAATTACTACGGGCACTTGTATTAAGCAAACTCTCTAATTTAAAATGTATGAGCACGTTATACAAATGCAAAGTGAGATTAATTTGATTTTGAGTCAATGCTTTGCAAAATTGAACCTTTGGTTCCCCGTAACTTGTGGTAAACTATGTTTGTGTGGGTAGATATTTATTTATTTCTGCTTATTGATCTGAATTTGATTAATTTGAAAATTTGTTTTATAAGTAAGGGGTTATTTTTGATAACATAACACATCTGTTTTCCCCGATGTGTTATGCAGAAGTGTCATGTAACATGGGGCAAAAGTACTGCCATCAAACCGAGCAGAAATTTCGCCTGCGGGCTGGTACTGAGATATTTCGGATAGATGGATAATTTTTGATATTCATGGGAAAAAAATAACTTGACAGTCCTATTTTTATCATAACGGTTATAATCACAGAGCTATTAGGCACCTACCTAATTAGTTTATTATTATTATATTATTACTGTGTGCGAAAAGTTTGTATTTATTTTTAATCAATACTGTTACAACATTTGCTGGCCACCTATAAGTCAAAATAATTATGGATGCCATTAAACTCCTTATTTTACTTTTTTTTTTCAAATGGCTTTCAAATATTTTTTTTCGTAAACCAGCCAGTATCTGTTTTTTTTTAATTTCAATGAGAACTTTTTGTATCCCTTTAACAAATACGTTATGAAAAGAATTCTAATTAACTTCTGGTTTTAAAATTCTCTATAAAGTAATTATTTAAATAAATAGAAGGTAATTAAATATTTTATAATGCATTACACTTATTTCATCAAATCAAATAATTTATTTGCTAGAATGAAAGTAAATAAAATAAGATGTTGAGTTGTAGATGAACATGGTTACTTGCTTCATCATTCTAAAATCTTTTTCAATATCGTAGAACTTCGACGACTTCAATCGTCAACGACCTTGAGTGAACAAAACGCGCACTAGTTTCACAACCGCGCAACTCTAAATTCTGTAGATTTTTGTACATTTCTTTTTATTCTATGAATAAAAAAAAAACTTAGATGAAAATGTAGACAGT
The DNA here is from genome assembly GCA_964057195.1 of Orthosia cruda. Lineage (NCBI taxonomy): Eukaryota > Metazoa > Arthropoda > Insecta > Lepidoptera > Noctuidae > Orthosia > Orthosia cruda. The sequence continues at coordinate 32,628,069 of OZ059826.1, forward strand.
TAAATTGTTTTTGAGATGGTTAAAATTTCATTAAAATTGCCCGTTTGTTTTGGTTCAATTGCCGTATTTTTGTCCGTGTTAGACATAAATTTACAAATTAATTACACTATGTTATACGAATAAAATTTAATTTTTTTATTAATCAATTTATTAAGAAAATGCTCTAATGAAACATTTATTTTAATTACGATTAGCCATTCATTTTAAAATGAGCTACTGAGGGGTATCAGCGCCTTAAGAAAACTTTTAACTAAATGCTGCACAGAAAGCTGTGATTGCTACGCGTAACCTTTGAAAAAGTTTAAAACTTTCACAAACGCAATAAATACTAGACAAAACAAAGCGTTTTATCTAAAAGATAAACTCCAAGAATTACCAAGCTCGTATCGTTTAGCGAAGTCACTCTTAAATTTATTTCAAGTGAAAACACCAACCAACACTGAGTGTAAGCATTAAAACTTAACAGAATTTGACCACGTTATGCGGATAACGAAAACACCGGTGCAGTTAAACCATATAAACCATGAATTTATATTTACCCGAAAGTTGGTCCTAATTAAAGTTACGGTCGGATTGCGGACTCGGCAGTATGCGGGCTGTCGGAACATCGTCTTACAGGCTGTGGACACAGTATAAATTGACACAGAAGGCCGGCTCCATATTATGATGAATGAAAACGCACGTACAGCAAGCGACATACTATGTACAAACACGAAACATCCTTTGACTTTATTTGAAATTTCAATTAAAGATGTTGGTTACGCTTCCTAATTTATAGTTCATATTTTATTACATCACCTTAGGGCGATTGAGAGGCATTGGTTTAATAGTTTCAATTTATTAAATAAGTGTCACATATCGGTGGTTTAATGATATCTCGCGCGGTGGCGCTACGGTCATGACACCGCCGCCACGTCCGTCGGCCGCCGGCGATCGTGGAGTCTCTTGCCAACCACGGCTGGGCGCGCACTTCCATCATCACGCATCATCTCGCCCAAACCTCTTAATTGAACCTACATGGAAAGTGTTATCTGTATTACCTAGACCTACTGTGTTGTGTACCGCTGGCCAGCATAGTGTACCTAGTCTGTGAGCTGAACTTCCCGAACGTGACATCCATCTGCATCGGCATGGGAATCGCTGTTTCAAAGGTATGTGGCATGATTAGTAAATTGAACTTTATCCATTGCCTTTCGTCTCATCTGCGTACTTTTCTGCTTCAAATTAGCACTGCTGAATCAGAAATTATAGCTTAGATTACTCTAATAATTTAGGTTCAAGCGCGTGTGATTTTTATAGTAATCTTCTAGAGGTTATACGCACCAGATGTTACGGAAGTGATGTTATCGGAACCGATGTTGGAATCAAAGGGTTTAAATTTGGTTTATCGGAATCGGAACCGAATTTGGAATTGGAGGCGCAGGCTGCAGAAAGGCATGTTAAGAGGTTTAATAAAATAATACATATATAGTTAATCAGCCTTATTTAATATCAGCTCAAAAACAATATTCCAAACAAGGCGTTGAAAAAAAACAAACAAGTTTTCTAAAATATAATCAGTTTTATAGTAAATTACCTTTATACTACTACACACATCTTGTGTGTAGTAGTTAAATCAAATCAGTGACTCCAATAGAAGCAAGTTATACTTCCTACTATTAATATAAACGTGACATTTTGTGAGGATGGATGGATGTTTGTTACTCTTTCACGCAAAAACTACCGAACGGATTTTAATGAAACTTTACAGAAATATAGCATATACATCAGAATAACCCTAACATAGTCCTTCATCTGCCGTTATTAGCAAAACAATAGTAAAACAATTAGACAAACGCATTATAAGGCCATTCCAGAACCTTTCGGCCCCATCGGTCATCCGTTCTGCGAGCAATGTGCCCGGGCAGGGCACACTGCCACTTAAGTTTGGCAATTCTTCGGGCTTTATCGGTAACTTGGGTTCTCCTGCGGATATCCTCATTGCTGACGTGATCACGCAAGAAAACCCCGAGTATAGCATTCTCCATTGCCGTTTGGGTGACTTGAAGCTTTCTGATAAGGCCCATTGTGAGCGACAACGTCTCGGAACCCGCGAACCGGAAGACGATACGTTGGAAGGCCACGGGATTGGTCAGTGTGGCGCCACCTGGCATAGGAATATGTCCAGCAGTGGACGTCTTTCGGCTGAAATGATAATGATGATAATAAGGCGTCGTGACAATAAAATATTGACGGGCAATCGATTCAGGGGTTTGAATTTAGTATTTACTTTTCACCGTAATAAGGGAGCGTCACTGATACGTTTTTCTCTACTCGTTAAGTAAACCCTTCCATATAAAATATTTGCGCGCATCAACCGCCGATATAAAAGTTTCGGAACCGGAACCGAAATCGTAGGTTTAAATACAATCGGAAGAACCGAATTTTCTAAATAGTAATCGAACCTTCGCAACAATTTCAATCCCTAGGTTATTTAATTATTTCGTGATGAGCCAGCTTTTGATCTTGATCTCACCAGACGAAAATAAAATAATAAAGTCAACTTATAGAGCTAGCGATCGTAAAAAATGTGAATGCACTCTTGAAGGCTGAGGGAAACGTTACACAGATACTGACGGTGAGTTTCACACTTTGGTTGAAGGACATATGAATGTGGAGAAGAAGCACGACTAGTCTGTATATAAATCCAGTGCGTATGCACGTATGGTTCCTCGCACTAAACTTTGTAGTCCGTCTATGGTACTTGTCTGTGTCCGTGCGCCCATTTCAACTCGTTGTATGGAGTTGGCATTCTGTACTATCTATTCTGTGCTATGAGGCTAAAGTTGTTATATTTTTAGCCTCCGTATATATTTATGGAGAAGTAGAGGCAACAAGGTTAAATAGGTAGGTAGATTTTCTTTAGAAATAGAGATTATTATGTTTCATTAACAGCACAAAAAGTTTTAAACATTTTCAGCTCTTTGTTGTCGATTTATTTTACTTCAATAGTCGAAAGAATAATTATGGCGGTTGAACATATTATGTTGGACCGCCTGAAATGAACATATTAGAATATGTTTCCTCACGATATTTTCCTTCACCGTTGCCTGTGATGTCCAAGATCAACTTAGAAAGTACATATGAATTTGAAAAAGTCACATTGGTACTTGCCCGGATTCGAACCTACGACCTCAAGCACGACAGGCGAGGTCTTAGCCACTGGGCCACCACGACACTTAATTTAATGAAACTAAGCTTTCGTGCTATACTGCAACAACATACATATAAATTTTCCTTCTATGAACCAAAGGTGTGTAGCTCTGGCAATACTTTTTTTATTGAATAACACTTGATTGTATTCTTATCGAATGGAGCCGCATTGTACCCTTAGGTATCTTGCTTTTGCTCAACTCAACTCAAACTGGCAATGGACTGCTGTGATTGGTTGGCTTGTTTTTTTTACATTAGCGTGCTCAAGTCCAAGATATTAGACGCCCCAAACGTTACGTAACTCTCTTAACACTAAAATCAGTGGAATTCAGTAATGTGAGCATGTACTTGGAACGTACCCGTACTTGCTAACTTGGACTTTCATTTTCATACAATACATACCACACATTTAGTTTAGAAAGATGTCTGCAGCCGTATTGCGTAAGTGCGCAAAGAGTTTAAACTCTATCCAACCGACCAAATCCGCCAATCACACAAAAACTGAAATCCACATCGCGTCATTAATCTCGCATGTGATTGGTCGATTTCGAGACACTTACGCAATATGGCTGCTGGAGTGTCTGTACTCTTGCTCTATTGAGTACACAGTATGTCAAGCTGAAGTATCAAATGATAAACTCGAGAGTTGTGATTAGTTGGCAGGTGATTGGTTGGTGTGCCCAATTTTGCATTTGAGTTCAGTTCAAATACTCATAGTATTTGGAATACGGGCCTTAAAATGAAATAAATTTATGTTGGACACACAATGATAGTTTCAAGTTGACAAAATATACCGAGGATATGAATTGTAATATAATATCGGTACAGTCTATCAAAGTATTATGTGACACAAGTTTCAATCAAAGTTTACGAGTCTTCTCCATACCTGTGTCCATATTTAATAAGGCTTAACCTACTTAATAATCACTGACAGACAAGCGTCTTGGGTGGGACACAAGGATGAACTTTGCAAAAGATTTCCTCATATATGTAATATAATGAGATTGAGCATACAGAAATAATTCTTGGATTCATCCCCTAAATGCATTAAATAGGTGATGAAATTTTGGATGATCCATGTTAAATTCAGTCGGAAATATGGTTTTTAACAACACAATTTAAAAAAACATTGTGACAGTCCAATTTTTTTTAATTTCCGCTCCCCGCTCTCTCGTATCAGATTGTCCCCTGTCTCTAAGATAAGCTTAAAATGCATCGGTAATGAGCTTGCACGGCCTATATAGTCGGGTGAGTATAAGAGGATTTTTCGCTCGCATTTTCGTTGTAATTTATACTCTGTGATAACTGTGCATTTTCTGTGTAGTCTGTGTCTTTTATATGCGGCAAAACATTTTGGCTCTACATGTATGTGGAAACAAATATTCATTATTGCATTCTGGAAACTAGGTTACTACATTCACTTAATTATAGTAATGCATCTACATTAATATTTGCAATGCAACCTATTTAAAAACTCAATTTATTCCATTATATTTTTAATGGAAAGTGCAAAATAAATTATTATTCCGTTTGCGAATATTGCAAGGGCTTTGTATTTCCTGTGGTAAACGAGGTAGTCGCTTCGGTTTCCCGGTAGCCACTCTCTGAAATAAGGACGTTCATATACCAACTATTACCTGTTTCCGTATTAAATACGGCGTGACGTATGCGTCAAGTGTAAGCAGATACAGTCGGTCGGTTATAGAACTCATCTTCCTGCTGACTCCAACACAGTTGGACAAAAACCACGCAATTATGAGTGAGGCCTTAGGTAAGAAACTAAGACGATAAGTAACAAGAACAATGTTAATATTAAAATCACTTAATGTTCAGTCAGAAGGTCAATTAATTAGAAAAGTCGTCCTTTGTGAAAAGCTCGTCCCACTCACCGTACTTATTATGACCAAATCTACCAGAGTGCTAAATAATGTTGCAATGAACAAAATTAATAGACCTTAGCTCGCGCTGGACAAACGTACCACTAGGTAATAGACAGACGACCTAATTACCAATTAATGAAAACCAGTTAAAAGCCGTCACAATGTTTCTTTGTCACAGAAATTAGCATGAAAACTACATCAAAGCAATTGAAAATATCGTTATGCATACGAAAATGGCGTCATAATTCAAAAATGTGTAAACCTTTGTATACTGCAGTGAACATTTAGTGAATGTATTACGCTGTTTAGTTGGCCTTTGTGTGCTCGAAGTTACGTTTCTCTACATCCCCGTGGAATAGCTAAATCTTCACGACTCTAAAGAAAATGTCCGCCATGTTTCTAGTCCACACTTGAACAAACATGGGTTGTACTAACACGGTCTTTGCATTTGATCCTCTTCGAACTTTTTTATAAAAAAAAATAGGATTATCAATAGTTTAAACACTGATTGGCTGATTTGTAATTCAAACTCTGCATAGAAAAATTTAATTTAGAATAGACTAATTATTTTTAATCGTACCATAGTGGTTAAAACAGTGCTTAAAAAAAGTCCAACCCTCTATTTTCCCTAAAAATATCAGGAGAGATGATACTTATAACCGGAATAACAAAGCAAGCCCTACCAAACATTACAATTTCATATTCCCAAAACCGACTCTATTTATGAACAACAAACAAAAGTTAAACGTTATATCGTAAAACAATAACGGGAGGCACTCCCAATCCGGATTGTCCGATCTCTACACCGGGTAACTATAACTAACTGATCCTAACCTTGTTACCGGGAACGTTTTATAAGGGTCACGTTTCCCCAGAACTTCGCATCTCACTGCTTCTAAAGAGAAAAATAAATACAAAAGAACAAATTAAATTCGAACACTGCGGCCTGACTGTTCAAGTTTATGTTATGTATTCTAGTTATAACGCTTGACCCTAATAAGGTAGGTGTTGATAAAGGATTACTTTGAAAACTTCTTGATAGAGCATCTTTGTCTAATCCTGAAGTTATTTAATTAGGAAACTATTTTGACCTTACTTGAGAACTTGATATTGTTTTGACTATTTATCTTGGGAGAATCTGCAGAAGCTCTGCTTACGGTATGGTGGAAATTATGGCATTGGTTTTGGTGCATACTCAAACTTAAATAATTTATTCAGATTAGCAATAAATAAAAGTCTGTCTTTACCGACAAACAAAGGCGCTACCACCATTTCGGAACGCGGAGCGAAGCGAATAGTTCCCTTAAATAGTTTCGGAAATTAATTAAAGATTGAAACCGTACTATTTGCATTATCCGTGGCCTATTTCCTTCGTCTTCGAGCTAAGCCTAGTATATCCAGAAAATACTTGAACGAAAATAATAAAAATTCGAGATTTATTATCGATACTAATTCATCACAGTAATACCTTTCCGAATCTTCTTAATACAGGCAATTTCAGATCAGACGTTTCTCGATCTCTCTTGAGTATTAAATAAAATATTTGACCCAAAGAGACTACCTCTTTGGAACAAATATTTACTTTTGTATATTTTATGAAACATTTGCTCGTAAAGGGTATCTTATTTCACCAATTTCAATATCGTAATGTATCTCATTACGTACTTGTGCGTTATTGTAATGAAAAACGCACGGTTTATCAAGATGCTCCGTCTAAAACGAACGGTACTTTTTTAAATCTTAGCAAAGAGTTTTTATGTCAGAAGAGTGGTCAACGTTTTATGAAAATTATAATATGTATGAATACAATTGTTTCATTTATTGCAATAGTTTGTTTTGTTGTAAACCTCGACATGTTTGTTAGTTTATAACTTTTTTCTAACTTTGGAAACTTGTGAGCTTGCGGTAATGTTAGATATTATTTTATTTTGAAAGCAACTTTGTAAGATATCATTTTGTTCAAATTAGAAACGACATGATTGTTTTAATCTACTATTCTGATTAATAATATGATTAGGTGTCTAAATATTTCAAAAGGGATTCAGTATACTTAGAAAGAATGAGTTTATTTGCGCCAAGTATAAAAAGCGATGTAAAATATAATTAAGGACAAATACGGCAAGTATGCGAGTTATTGTGTATAAGTATACCACAACAATAAATTAAATTAATTTCAATACCTTAAATTTTATATTCTTTACCTCCAATCGTTTTGACGATTGACGATGCAAAATGTGACCTACAATCAAAGCCAAGTGTGTTTCGGAGCATCATTGTGGAAATTGCCTCTTTGAAAATTCATTGCAGGTATAGAACAACCATCTCACGATCGCGGATGAAGCGTAAGAAAATAACTCTTATTTCGAAGTCATAAAAGTCTCGTAACCCGCCTTAGTGAGAGAGAACTACTATACTGGAATTTCGGAGGCTCAAAAGGGCTCATATGAAGTACTGGATATTTCCACACTAACGTGGCTATCACCTAACACCATAATAGTGTGCATGACAAACTCAGATAGTAAATTAAAAATATAATATTCTATGAAAAATAACCGCCAAAGTAATCTATTTATTTGATTACATTTTTTTAGAACTTCGTAATTTACCGCAGTGATTTGATTTGATTTTGAATTGCCTGATATAATGTTTTTCAAGAGTCGTGTTGTGGTCGTGTCAGTATATTTATTTTTTATTGTAGGTCTTCGCTCACTGGACGTCTGATGCAGGACGTCGCCGTCGAGGTCGACCGTGGCGAAGGTGGTATAACTATCAGATGACGTTTGCGAGTCAAACTTGGCGTGCGATCTGCACATGAATTACAGGTTTGGAAGGAGAAAGGGGAGGAATTTGCCAAGCAGTAGGACACAATTTAGGTTATTGAATAAAACAATAAAGGTTCATATTTGAGTACTACCTCATCTGATAGTAAGCGATGATGTGGTCTACGACGAACCACGCTTGGCTAGAAGTAACATAATTCACTTTTGACTAAGACCCCACAAAATCCAAAAATTGAGGCATTCATATTCATTAGGGATGGGCGATTTTTTTCAAAAATAATGTTTCTTGAATCGATTTGAATCGAAATCTGAAAAATTGATCCTGTGGGTGTCCTGTGTGTGTGTGTGAGTCGAGGTCTAAAATTGGATTTGCCAAAAATCGATGTTTATTTTATTTGCTTTTCGCGTTTGTATTTTCAACACAAATATAAATCCAATTACGGTTACGATCTTTTAACATTTTTAACTAATTAAGTTTTACAACTCAATGAAATTGTTAGGTATAAAAAAGACATTTATCTTGTTTACATTAAAAACTTTTCAAGGATTCTCAAAAATGTTTATTTCTTTACACGTGTTTATGTAGTACATTCAGCTATTTTAATATTTTGGTTCATATCAAACAGAAAATCGAATCTCGATTTTCTGGGTGAATCGGATAGATTCAATACTAGATATCGATTAAAAATCGAAATTTTTGTTCTAAAATTATTCGATCTCAGATCGCCATCCCTAATATTCATATTCTTTATTGTGCACAAACACTTTACGAAACATGGAAATACCCATAAATCACTCCTGTGATCAAGCAAGGGATCATTGCTATACATATTAGGGGAATCAGCGATCGCTGGCACTTTAATGTATTCAAATTGTATATGTTTGTAGACTTAGTTATTTAAGTATTTTATACACTGTATATACTTTTATCCATGTAAAAAAAAACTTTCATTTCGTTATAAATACTAATTGTAATGGATACCGTTTTTCTACAACTTGTTATGTTAAAAAACTGAATACGAAAAGCAAGTTATAAATTGTTCGTAGCACAAGCGTAGTACAGTGCTACGCCATGCCTACGGCGTAGCAGCAGCTATGCTTGAATACATTTTCTGTCACAAGATTTAAGAATCTATAGACATTCTGTTCTTCTTCTTCGTTGTATCGATGATTACAAAATTAAATATATTTTGACCAGAATATATGTTTTGTTTACGATTGGCTAAGAACCGAGTCCCTCAATCCATGTCAAACGGGCTTGACCGGAACGTCCAATACAATAGGAACGACCATCCATTTCATCCCATTGAATGATTGGAAAACTTTTAGTGTACATACCAAATTCATTTTGAGTTGGAAAACTTGACTTTTGGTCCTGGGTTCTACGATCTCAGCGATTTATGATTTTATGAAATTAATGTTTAAGCTCTTTACGTAGAAATTAGCAAATTCTGACAACAGTACCTTTACAAATATTTTTAGAGCAATTATCTTGTTTTCCTTGTTCCGCATTTCTCCGTCCATTACAGTAAGAGTAGGCACTAGCTAAATGACGGGTAACGAACAAGGTAAATGTTTAGTGACGCAACTACCTCGTTAAGATTATGGGGTTCCTAGTTTACTAACTAAAATATAAACACGTTTGCTACCCTTGTTCTCGGAGTCCAGGATATAACAACATTTTGCCGCGTTTGTGCACAGTTCTTCCGCATTTTATAAGACAAAGAGCGAGCTATATTACTGCCTTCATAACTACTTAAACCAATTCAAAAATAATTTGTAACCTCCCATCCAATTGACCTTTCTAGTGACATAAACGTGAAAATGTATTTTTGTTTGTGTTTCCTGGGTAGAGAAAGATAATTTTGCTTTATCAAATAAATAAAAATTTACAAAGATAAAACGCATCAAAATTCAGGAGTGGTGGCTTGTGACGTCACTTTGTTAGTATAAAGTGTAACACGGCGTGATGCCACACGATATTTCAACGTACTGTATCTTCGTATTTTTTTGTCTGCGTGGCAAAAGAAAAAAATCCTGTCCAATATGTTTAGGTAATCTAACTAACGGACTAAATCGTTTTCTTTTGTGATCATACCATTTCAGTCAGCAATTATAAGGTATTTGAAACACGGGTAGTCTTAAGATACTTTTTACCCCTGCAGTACGCTCCCTTGGGGTAATTTTAGATTTCCGAGTGGGCGAAATCACTGATCATTGGCTATAATAGTCATTCATATTTCCAAGATTCTTCTGGTAAGATTTTCCCGTGGGCAGTCGCTCGCAGAAGCTACCTTAATATACGCTTACATTCTATTCATGCTTACATTTACGCTTACATAAAAAAACCCGACACAAAAACCCTAAAAAGCAAAAAAAAAATAAGCCTCGTCCTTGTATCGGGGCACCGCCAACGTTTACAGCAGTTTATTTTATTTACTTAGCGGTTCCTCGACGCGAGTACGAGGCTTATTTTTTGCTTTTTAGAAGTTTTTGTGTCGGGGTCTTATACAATCTAATTTAATTTTTATTTCAAGCTTTTTAAACGAATAATATACCTAGTAGTAGACACGCTTCAATCGGCAATCTATCGAAACACGTAATTATGATACAATGTGGATAACTTTTCAACGGCTGAACTGAGTTTAATCAAACATAGCTAAGAAGACTCTCGACAAAGTCACCTTTCAAACAAAAAAAAAACTAAATTGAAATCGGTTCATCTGTTTAGGAGCTATGATGGCACGAACGACACATACAGATACACAGATACACAGGTACACAGATACACAGACACACAAATACACAGTTACATAGATACACAGGTATATAACAACACACGTCAAACTTATAAAGCCCCTCTTTTTCCGTCGGGGTTTAAATATATTTATCTAGTGTTAACTTACTATAAAATAAAAGATAACAAGTCAACTTTTAAAACCCTTTACTCTTTTCTAAAGCCTTCATTTTTTATTTTTTCGTAAATAAGTTGCAGGTAACACAACTTGGGAATAAAAATTCAACTTACCTATCTAAACTCTTTGATTCTTTACCTAATTTATGGAATTTATTTTTATCTCTGGTCTTTCAACGAATCTTTTCCCTTAATTTTTTTCAGTTTGACCACAGACTACTTAGAGATACTACGTATAGTTTGACTTTGGTTGCAAACGTCATTGTATTGTTTGTAAATTATAATATTGTATGTAAATTAATTATTAGTATTTTATAGAAAGTTTTTAATATATTGTAAAAAAAAACAGTCGGAGCGATGGTGAGATTTAGGTGCGATTGGTTTGTTTTTCTTTTTTACAATACGAACTAAACTTTATTAAATTATCCTGCACATATTTCAGTATTCCCCAATGAGGTAATAATGTACTACATTCCCCTCGAGAGAGGGTTTTTTTTTGCGATCGCGCAAATTTATCGCGATCATTATTCGCTTTCATTTGCGATTTTTTTTAATAGTCGCATAATCCCTCGAATGCAAACGGGATATGTGGTTCCCAGAAACAATTATTTTTCTATTGTGTCTGCTAATGAGCATTCAAGGGCATACTGACTCAACGGGTTAGGTAATACATAAAAAAAACTGTATTTTAAACCACTTCATATTCTTCAAACCTGGGGGCCTACTCACTAAGCTCGAAGTCCGTAGTTTTGACCTTAGTTACGGGCGTTTCCTACTCCCTAACACCTACGGATGGATGATTCGTTCGGGGACCGAACGAAGAATGAATGTCAACACAATTTGACAGTTTTACCTACTCCCGATGCGTTTTTAACCGTTCGAAAAAATGAATTTGGCATTTGTTATAACGGATCGTTATGTCAGATATTACGACATCAAAATAGTTATCGTGCAGTCGACGAAACTTATAATGCCCAAAGATGGCTGCTTTTTTAATGCTCGCAGAAGGTCTACTGGAAGAGCGAAGGCAACGTCGACGACATTTGCGCCAAAACTTCCAGTTGGCAAGAAGGTATTCCCGACGTTGAGTTCATAGGGAACTATAGACTCACTCGGGAATTATTTGAGGACTTTTGTGAGGAGCTAATACCTCTTTTGCCTCAACACTAACGACGAAGTGGTGTTGATCCAAGAATGAAGGTAAGGATATATTAAAGATACTGGTAACAGAATGAGCTGTATTACCAATCCCACCCATTTACATTTGTTGTTTTTGTTTAATTTCAGATCCTTGCTGCTCTTAATTTTTATGCCCGGGGGAGTTACCAAGGTGCAGTGGGCCTTAGCAGTGATGTTCCAATGGCACAACAGACAGTGTCACGCTGTCTGCGCCATGTCACAAATGCACTGTACAGCCCCTCATTAATAAAAAAGTACATAATTTGGCTGGGAGGAACCTTATAAAAAGACAGTTATAAGTTTAATAACTTGTACCATTTTTCTAAAACAAACATCTATAGGTATTTAATAAAAATATACCTAGCCTGCCATTTGAACAATGACTACCTATGCTTTGAAGAGTGTTTATACCTATACCTACATACAGAGTACACTTAAATAAATACTATCATTTAAAATTTTGTAGATTTTATGAAAAATATGGCCTGCCAAGCGTAGTGTTACAGGGGATTTTGGGTACCTAGTTCAGAAATTTATGATGACCCCAACAGACAATGCTGTAGAAGACCCCAATAGACAATAACATATAAAAACCGGCCAAGTGCGAGTCGGACTCGCGCACGAAGGGTTCCGTACCACTATCGCTAAAACGGCAAAAAAAAACTTAAATATTTATTTTGTTCAGTTTTTAGTATTTGTTGTTATAGCAGCAATAGAAATACATCATCTGTGAAAATTTCAACTGTTTAGCAATCACGGTTCATGAAATACAGCCTGGTGACAGACAGACGGATCGCGGAGCCTTAGTTATAGGGTCCCGTCTTTACCATTTGGGTACGGAACCCTAAAAAAACATGGTCGGTCCAATAAACAGCGTATGTTTGGCATTTTAAAAGGCCGATTAAGATGTCTCTTAGCAGCAAGAGAGCTGCATTATGCACCAGTCAGTTGGTATCTGTCGCAATTTACACTAGGTATAGCTATGTTTTTCTAATATCGCATTGAACAGGTGAACAGTATTTTTTTCATCTAATTAAGAGCATATATTAATTATTTTTTCAGGTATAATTATCATTGCCTGCTGTGTTTTAAACAATATGTTTAATGAGGCGGACTTAGAAGCACCTTCCCTCAGCGAGAAGATCTTCAATTTGAGCGCGGTAGACAAGGAGAAGTGTCTACAAATATATCATCTGCCCATCACTCTTCAGCAAGGGCAAAGAGCGAAAGACAGATTAGTGCAATTGCTGGAAAGAAATATATACTTATTTATGCAGTCTCACATAAACTTTACAAATAAAGCCAATATAAACGCATTGGTATGTGTATGACTAGATGTATGAATGTGAGTGAAGCAAAAGAAGTATGTAAGGATCGTAGCAGGTGGCATTCTGTTGTTTCTGCCTACCCCCATGGGAAAAGGCGTGAGTTTATGTATGTATTATTGACTTTTCACAATAAAAGCATTGTTTTTATTACATTTATTTTTTATTTTTCACCATTCAAATCTGAACAAATTTAACAATTAACAACACACTATGACTTATACAATAACTACAAAAATATAATATAATAGAATATACTTTATTATAAACCATAAAATTATACACATTTACAAGAAAACTTATTTATACGGGTACAAAAGGCGGTAGTCTGCAGTGTACTGCTATTAGATTAAAACATAAATATAATCAAAATTATATTACTTTAATAAATACTATACAAAAACCTATATATAAACACAAATACATAAAGAAAAACAACTATAAGAGGCAAAAAAAATTTTTCATTTCGTAAACTAAATAGTTTTGAATTTGGTAGTTTACACACTTGAATATTTACCGAAATGAAGTGTTGATAGGAAAACAACCTTTAAGGCTGGCGTAAAGCGAATCTGTCCTTACGCTAACAAATGCTTATGTGACTTTACCCTACTTTAAGTACGAAAATCGCCAAAATGTTGAAAGAAACAAAAAAAAAAAATTGTGACCCGCACAGGAGACACGAGAAATAAGCAAAACATTAAACAATAATAAAAATACAACCCCAAGCGAGACCCAAAAATATCTCAGCATCTGCAGCAATACCCAAAAAGGAAATAATGCAGCGCTGATATTCTAATAATTTATATAGACACTTCAACGTGGTTTTCCTTTTACTTATCAGTCTTAAATTATTGCTAGGACCTTAATTTCTCTTACTTGTCTACTTGAGTCTCAAATACCTAATAATCAGAATGAAATTAACACTTAACACACTATAACAATCAAAACATAGATTTGCTCATATTTATCAGTCTTAAATTATTGCTGGGAACTTAGTTTTTCAAGAATAATCCAGCTTTACTTCATCGAGCATCTTATTTCTTCTAGTTTTTATTATAAGCCTTTGCACTTCCACTTTCGGCAGGTGTAGCAGCATGGGTGGGTGAGATGGCGGCTGGCTTTATTACAGATGGACCCTATACAACAAAAACTGAATATCATTGACGGATACAATAAAAAATATATGATTGTGTGTCTGTAATTTATTCATATTTAGTAAAAAAAAAAGTGTACTACCAAAAACTATAAATTTTGTTAAGTATTACCGTTGCAAAACCTGGTTGGACTCTCGACTAGGTTTGTGGCTCTTCAAAAACCCTCTTAAATAATAGATAGGATCTTAAACTCCATTTGGGACCAGGTTAGTGCTACCAATGGACCTGTAGCACATGCTGACCGTCTGACAGCTCCAGCAGCGTTCTTGGCCAAATGTTTTTAACAGCCAGCACCTATAATTTGGATATTTCGTTAATTTTAATTGCATGAAAGGTATAATATATAAATAAACTATACTCGTAAGTACTCCTAAAGATAACAACCCAGTCAGTAAATAACCAAAGATGCCTTTGCCAAAGCTGGGTTAGTCACGATTTTCACATATGTAATCGAGATTGTAACCTGAGTGGGTTATAAGTATTTGACTGTATTTTCATGATGACTGACTATGATTGTGTGCACTTTACAGAGGACAAGACCTTAAAATTATATTAATGTTGACGAGCACCGTTTGCCACTGCTACACGGAATTAGTGCAACTTTCCAATGAATTATGGTAGTTGCTCAGGTTTACCCACAGCCGTTTTGAGCAAATTTATTAAGACGACGAGGGCCTCAATTTGCGCGTAAGTTGCTCCCTAAGCGGTTGGGCCATTTTAATGAAAACTAAATTCTTCCAAGGTATTTATTTCTTGACATTTCATTTGAAAGTTGTCGTCATAAAGAAAAAAAACAAAGGTATCAACAGGATAATTCCGCTTTCCGCACAGAAAAAAACACAAGTAATGCATTTCTATATTTAAAGACATATGAAAAGTAAATTGTTAAAGATATGGTCATTTCCTAACGTAAACAATATTTTATTTTTTGTTTAGTAAGCTTAAAACCACAAACTAGGAAAACCGCTAATCGAGCGATAAAATAGTGCAACTCTAACATCATCCGTCGTTCGTTCACCAAAATTGTCTATGATCCCGTTCGAAGCTCAATAACCCGATATCGTTAGGGGATAACTTCGGAGTGAACCCTACGTTCACTCCGAAGTTTCGGAATACTTTCGAACGGCTCGTAACTTCGTCGACGAAGATCGGGAGTAGGCCCCTGGTCAAGGTAACAATCTTGTGATGGAACCAAACATAAAGCAACGCACGGCGTTGTAAATGAGACAAACTGTTTTGATTTCTTCTGACAAACCTCTTCTGATCTTCTCTCTTGTCCTCTTTATATAAAAATACCTATTCAATTGCATTAACTAAGAATGATCTTGTACTAATCTAATTGAATACTGCTCTTTTCCAGCATTTTACTATTGTCGTCTTTTGGTCACGGAATAAGCATGTTTTCCTCCGGTGAGTACACGATCATCGTTGTCGTCATTGTCATCTCCTCATTTATTTATTAAGAGTATACTTTATTTTACATTATAATATACATTAAAAGAAAACTGAGAACTCAAAGAAATAATGGTGGCCTTATCCCAATGTATTTGGGGTCACGCTACACGTCTTCGTCTTCCATACTTCTCTATCAATAGTCTTCACTCACACCATTTCTAGACATATCATCTCTCACACAGACCACCCATCATTTCATTGTTCTCCCCCTAGTTTTTCAGCTATATGCCAGCCATTCTGAAGATACAATGTTAAAGCACTTGTCCCACTGCCGACGATCAGCGAGAAGCGAGTAGAGCTAGAAACTAAAAATTTGTTGGTGACAGTGGTGTCTCATCCCATACAAAGAAACCGTGCAAACGTACTGTACTGATTATACTGATTATTTTATGTAAATCGATCGCGTTCGGTTCCGTTCCACGGCGGTAGATAGATCACCATCTATATCAGATGAAAAACGCTAGTTACGTCAGCACGGTTTCTTTGAGTTGGATGAGGCATCTGTATGCTAGTATTATAATATTATCTGTAGTTGGCGGGAAATGAGAAGCGAGTGTGTAGTTCCGATAGCGTTGTCGCTCGCCTATTAGCAAGTGTTATTGTGCGACGGACGATTACTCGCACCAGTCACTCTACTAGATCCTCACTGTAGATCCTCACTGTAGGTAGAAATAACCGCTGGTTGCTCGGCGGGAGTTCTGACAGCCAAGCGGGCATACTTGAGCGATTATAACTTTCATAGCTCTTGTCGCTGCGAAATAGCCAGCGTTCAACTATTACTAAATGTCTCACTTTTGTTGTAATATAAGTTAAGTGAATCGGCCTGTTGCGTTACTAAATAAAAATATGGATTTCTTGTTCGAACCTATCCAAACCATCCTTCCTTAAACGCTGACTGATCACCAGCGTATCCTGACACCCGGTCTGAGGGCTATATCCAATGCGGTTGATGCCACAATGTTTGGCTAGATACTAGGCGGGTGATGCCAAGTTTGAGAGCTGTATCCAAAACGGGTGATGCTTGATATGGCTAGATCCAAGGCGGATGAGGTCAACTTAGGGGACTATATCCAAAGCGGGTGATAACATTTGGTATGGCAAGATCCAAGGCGGGTGATGCCTTGTAATAATGCCGAGGTCATGCGAAATGTTTGTTATTATGTGATTTAGGCAAGCCCCATGTGGGTGAAGCTGATGAAATGTTAAATGTTGGGGAATCCCAATATGGGTGATGCTGATTTGATGTAAAATGTTGTACAGTGCAGAGAGCGCGCTGGATCATTGTGGCCGTATGGGCGCGAAAACATAATTCGATTTAAAGTTTCTGTTTTTATTTTTAATATTGTAACATTCTGTTGACAGCTAATAAGGATTCAATTCGACCATTTACTTTCTTATTATTTAAAATGTTGCGATATCCGGTTCAATTTATATTAAGCTTTAATTTGATCAAATCCTTTATAATTCTTTAAAAATTAAGGAATTTCCAGTTGATATTTTAGAAGTATTTAATTTGAATGTTTCGTTTGATTTCTATAAAATATTATAACACCCGGTTTTGTTTCAATAAGAATTTACTTTGACAACATCAGTTCTGTTTATTTATTTTTAATATTTCTATACCGTCGGAGTAAATATTGTAAGGACTTATTTTGATAACCTTTTTGATGTTTCCCGCTTAATTGTGATGTTTCGCACCTAAACTTTATGTTTACCCGCTTGGTTTTAATTTTTTTTACATCCGCTGTCAACTTTATGCTTGTTTTTTTTGTGTATAAATAATTGTGGGGAAAGGGGAAGACCACTCTATCGCTATCCATGGGTTAAACACCCTATACTGAACTAACGTATTTCTTTATTCGCCATTTACTCTAACTGAGAAATGTAACTGTGTATAAATGTTGGTGCAAACCAATATTATGTGTGAACTCAACAAGGATGGTGACCACGCACCGACATACACCTACTTATAATCAGTTGGACCGTCAAAATGTATTCTTGTTCAAAGGATGCTTGTAGGTAGGGTAAACCTATATTTACTAACTAAAAACAGACCATGAAATAGACAGGACCTACAAATGGCACCGAAATAAATATTGCCTGGAGCCGCAATGTAGTTGTCCGTTCCGTTCCTTTCCATTTTATGTATTCAGGTTGATGTTAAACAGACGCACTCTGTTTTTCTTTGTTCCTAAATCAACATCAAAAAATAGCTCTAAAAATAATCCTAAAACGGTATTAACTTACTTAAGTGGTTATCTACGAGTACTTAGAGCCTTTGATATTTTGTTTAAGCCAGAGTAAATATCTATCTAGAGATTATTTGCGAATTTACTTAGGCAAGGCAGTTTCGCTTTCATTTTACCTATCCTACCTGTGGAGGAGTGTAGAATGCCCTCAAGGCTCGGATAAGGTGGGACCATAGGTAGGGCATCGATATACGCGATTGTTGATCGATTGACGACTGTACCTGGCAACATACCACATGCGAACACACCGGACCGACACGGCGACGAGAAGTTAGCCGAACTCGAGGATAAATTGAGCAGGTTACGATGGAGTAACTTAGGATTATCTGAAGTCCGAAGAGAGGTGGAGGACTCGATAATCCTCAAATCCGGTAATCTGCTCTATTTCCGAGAGGGTGAACGGTAGTCCCGCGGTGGTGTCGGGTTTATCGTCTTCAAGTCCAGGGCGTACCTTATACTCAGAATATCCACAAGATATTCGCTGAAGATCACACAGGTCTACACCTAGACCTCGGCACACCCCGACGATACCTCTAGAGCCATACGATATCTCTAAAGCCATGCATGTCTTTAAAACTCACTTCACCGTCGTCATGTTCAACGCGAAACTTGGCAAACGAGACGAGGATGAATACTGAACACTATCTTCACTAAGACAATTAATACCCTAAATTGATTACGTGGTCTTTCTTATGCTTGTATATGTACAGTAACACATCGATATTAAATTGTTAGGGTCAGCCCGTAACCCCCCCGGTGGATTCCGCATTGTCAAGGCGGGGGGGCTTAGTAACCGTGGCTTGGTCACTCACGGTGAAGCGAAGAGGAACCCGAGGAGGGGCCGCTCGACAGGGCTTTTGGCGATAAGCCGACGACATAGCGGCCAACATGTAGGTTGCGGTGCTGCCTGGGCGACATCGCAACTGAGGCAGGCCGCGATGTCGTATGGGGCCTCCTAAACCCATACGATGTCGCGGCTGAGGGTTGGAGGCCGTGGCGGGAGAGGAGTGCCGATATTGCGGTGCGCCACTCTCCTTACCTTCCGCGGCCTGGACAGGGTCGCCACCGTCTGATGGCGGACGCGGTGGGGCCGCAGGGGAAGAGGAGTGTCGGTATAGCGATGGCCGCTCTCCCTATCCTCTGCGGCCGAAAAATGGTAGGTGGCGGGGCCATTGAGCTCGACCCGTCACAAGGGGACCAAGGGTGCCATACACGAGGTCGTCTGGCACCCATGTGCTGGTTTGGTCCCTGGGGTGGTCACGACGCACAGCGTGTTCTGGTGTGCCGGGTGATGGGGGGTACTCCCCCGAGGAGGGTCCGATGACGGACAGCCGCGGCGGGTTCGCGGTGAGTGTTCGCGTGCCCGTGTTCCCGCCATAAGCGGCACAGAAGGACACCGTGGAGTTTTTGTGGGTTAGAGTCCCACATAAGTGCCATCTCCCCGTGGTAGCGCAGTATGCATGAGCATTTCCTCAAGGTAATAAAAAAAAAAATTGGTCAGCCCGTAAGCCGTACAAACTAATTTCACTAATCGGATAACAACTATAATAGTGAGCACATCCGCGAAATTGTTTCGGTTTCGCTCGGATGATCAGTTTAATTGAGGTAAAGCAAGTTTGCGATACTCCTAGTGCAGACTTGGAGTATCACTTTCGAGCTTCGAGGGCAGTTCTTGGAAGGCAAGAAGCGGTATCTCGGACAAGTGAGTTTCCAGGAAAAAGGGATATGGTAAAAAGAAAAAAAAACCTGACACGTGTTTAAATCTAGCTTCTGCCATCGTTTTCACCCGCGTGTAAGATTGATGTTAAGTTTCCTATGTCCTCAATTGCCCTACCTCGAAAAGAAGTAATTTGCCGGCGAGCACCGCATCCTTCCCCGCTGAGAGTTCAAAAGATAATTTTAGCGATTTAGGCGTGAAAACTAAACAAGCAATAGAGAGAGTTACTTTCACAGTAAGAATATAATATGATAACGTTGTTTTTTTTTCAAAGTTTCAATAAAGTTATGGATTTTTCGACTAGCACCAGACTTTCAGTCTGATTGATGCGGAATGTGAATCTTAGGATATTGGATGCAAAATAAAACAGAGGTTTGGGTTTTTTGAGATACCGCTTTTTGACTTACGAGGGCAGAAGTATTGTGTACGTTCCCGAGACGTCGAATCAAGGCGATTATGTATGTTGTTCCACTTGTTCCAGCAATTTGCTTAGCAGTTGTTTATGCTACAGTTTGAAGGAAACACGAGGTTTGTTGAGCTTTAATTAGTGTCAGTATAGAGTTTGAATTGTTTCCTTGTTCATGGAGTCAAGATTAATTACATTAAAAGTACTACTTAGTATTACTTTAATTAACTACATATATCAAAAGTTTGGGACCGTAATTAATTGTTTGTTTGTAGGAGGAAATCTTTGAAAATAATGAAACAATTAAGAAATCCTTCGTCTTTTTTTTTGTTTTTTTTTGTCCTCTCCTGTCTTTGAGTGTGACACAGTGATATTTTTATCCTGGAAAACCCACGATATCTATGAAATAGCCAACTGGAGAGAAGCAGCGAGAAAAGACCGTTACAAAAATTACATCGGATCCACAATTTGGGACCGTGATAACGTACAAGGTCGAGGAACTTCCTAAAACTTAAAAACAAAGAGGTTTGAATATGAAAGGTAGACGTGAGTGGAAATTCCTTCGCCGAAAGGAGATGCCCAAGAAGGACATATTGGTATTTTATTGGTGATGTTCTTGTGAGGTCCAGGTGAGGTGATCTTCAGAAAGGCTAGGGGCGCAGTAGTCATAACCGCCGTGCGTGTATGATTCCATGTATGAACGTAAACAAAGAAAAAGGGGTAGCTATGTAAGAATCGTAGCAGGTGGCGTTCTGTAGTTTATTTCTGCCTATTTCAGGCAGGAGGTGTTCAGATATTTGAAATACCAATTACATTTTTAAGAAGTAATTGAATTACAAATACACAACATGTAACTATTTGTATTTCAATTACTTATTTTATTTACAAGTAATTGAAATACTGCCCAATCCTGCTTACCACCATAGTAAAAAGGCGTGAGTTTATGTATGAAATGCCTGAGTTTAGAGCATTGTTACCAAATCCTTAATATATTAATGTAATCCATACCTAGATCACACTCCTTATTACCATACAGAGAAAGGATCAGCAGCATTTACATTATTTTATGAACCCTCCATTGTATGAATTGTAAAGAAAGCCAGATGAAAATGTTGTATAAACCTTTATGTTCCGAGAAAAGGATCGTTGTCGTGGCAATTGTAGTAGTACGAGATCCTACCGCTTAAACCTGGAAGTAATGTTTTTTTTATACCAGCTTAAAACTTAACTGTCATGAATTACACTCTTAACATTAGAATAGATTACTACATGGTTCCTAGAATCAATTAGGCGCAATCTATAGGTTGCCAGGTATTAACAGGTAAACCGGCAACCCACAGTGTGTTTTTTTTTTTTTTTAGATATTGCCAGACAACCCGTCAGTAATCTGTTCCGCTATGAAGTATCATTACATGAAAATTAAACTTTATCAACAAGAAATAAGCTGCAGATTTAAGCGCTGGGATCTTATACTATAAGTGAACAGTTTAGAATTGTTTGATAATCTCTTCTGCAACACACTGTTATGTAAGTTTATAACTTTTATGCTATTTTCCATTACGCTCTCGTGTATCTTAGGTTGTTATGTCTGGACCTACGTATGATTGTTTTCGGTTTGGTTTATACAGAAGCCAGGGTGTTTTATTACTATGTTATATTTTACGTGTATAAATGTGTCTGGGTTTGAGTTTGTTCATACAGTAACTACATTATGCCGTTCCTGCAGTGGACATGCTACGTGTCATCATCATTTAGCCGAAAAATGCCCACTTCTGGGCATAGGCTTTACTACAACCACTTGTCCTGTGCTTTTAGCATGCAAAGAACTCCCGAATCCCTCACCAAGTCATCGATCCACCTTGTGGGAAGCTTTCCAACGCTGTGATTGCCGGTACATCATCGCATCGCCATTCCAGAACCTTTCAGCCATCCTTTCTATGAGTCTTGCCAACTGCCCATTTGCGTCCAGAAGATGTTTATTCTGGCAATAACAAAAGCCTATGTTTAGTACACTTCCGAAAACGTAGACTTTTAACCTATTATTCGAGTTCCAAAAGACTAATTTCTACCCAAGTTGCAGTACCACACGAGTAACAGTTACAACAGCCATGCACTTACGCCATTAATACCTTCATAAATAATCCAAATCCGCTTCAATTAACAGCGTAGTAGTGTTGCCATAACATATGCTCATTAAACAGTCGGAGCTATAATCCTAGATGTTAAAAGCCGGTAGCATGGCGTCTTGTAATTAACCTTTTGTAAATTAGGCTCCTAATGACATTAGAGCAAAGTAAAGACTGCATAGATTAACGTTATTGCGGATAGGTTAGTATACGACGTCGTTAAGTTTAAGTGGCTGTTTCCTTAGCGACTCGTCGTACTTATGAGAAATATTTTTTTGAGGAGTATTTCTTAGGAGTTTCACGTTGGCACGTGTAGGACCAAATAATAGGGCCTAAAAACTAGAAAAATGTGAGGAAATACCCATCATAAGTTATTCAGACTCCATATTGATATTCCTGTGACGTTTAGACATTCTGTGGTTATAGACAAATTCAACGACACCTCATTAACTACATGCAATACCCTTCTTATTGGCTCCTCGAAAGACTGAGTATGTTTTTAGTACGAAGAGTAATTAGTACTAAACTCGTACTGGTACTGATTATATTCAGTTTTATATACTCAATTTACTATAGAGTAATTGTTATTGATTTTCAATTCACTGTAAGTACCTACTATTATAGTTATTTCATTTAAGCATGGCAATAGCGCCTTTTTTATTTAGTTGTTTTTCGCATCTAAATCTAATAATTTGTTACTGCTTAACAGGGCGATCCTGTGGAGACTAAACTAGAGCCTCCAGCCAGGCACAAACTAAGCTTAACCTAAGTGACCAAGCTGAGAGCTTCCCAAAATAGCGCCAATTTCTCTGTCCCTAATATCTTTTCGTAGGCACCTGAACAATAAGATATATCTTATTTTATTTATGAAAAAAAGTTTTTAAAGTTAATTTCTCAATAAATGTGTGAATTAATGACCGCTATTGCCATACTGAATCGCAACAGTTATACTAATATCTTAGGTACCTACCCACCTGAAAAAGAGAAGAGAAGGTGATATATTTTACGACGTGTATTCCGTAAATCAGGTTAAATATTTTAGTGTTAGGTCCCGTCCGAGTACTATTTAGCATTAGCGTGCATAGACTTTAAAACTGAGTGCACTTGAGTAAGCAATCTCATTATGAGTGAATCAGCAGGTCACTAACCGGAAAAACTAATACACCGACTAACTAGAACAATATAACGTTTGCAGGCAAGCTTCCACAATCACTTTTTAACAAGAACTCTCAACAGTTTCCCGAATAATTATTAATAAACATTTTAAAATGGTACTCAAAAGCTCTACCAAGATTTCTCAAAGAGTAAACACTTAACATGCTTTAAGGCGTTTTAAAGGATTCACTGTCCAAGATTATTTACAATATTCTTTGACATACCTAAATACCGTGATCTGTGACAGTGTCTAACGAGGTACAATGATTTGATAAAAAAAGCCGCTTGAGCGCTATAAAAGCCTAATAAGATAATTTGCGAAGCTTCTAAAGTAGCAGGGAATGTTGATACAGCAAATTAGCTCTGCCTTGTGGTCGAACATCCATGGGGATTGAGCGATGTATTTATTACAGAGTCCCCTTTAAACAGTCATGGTTTCAGTTCTATACCCTTCTTGGTTTACGGGGCCTCACGGACTTATAAATCCTGTACACTGGCAAACAAGTACAGAAAATTAAAAGATTTAATATTTAATATTAGTAAAAGTTATAAGTAGTAAAGATAAATAATTTAAATATTTTGCTATAAAATAGGCACGTTAAAATATTAACTTTTTTGCTTGACAATACTTTTTTTTAATTATTATTGATTGGCTCGCGTTTGGTCATTATATGACTTGATGATAAGCGATAATATGGTCGACGGTGAAGCACGCTTGCCTAGAAGTAACCTTATTCACTCTTGACTTAAATACACCCAGGTTGATAACTGGAAATACAGACTCCGGCAGGGACTTCCACACCTTAGCGATACAATAGGTCTGAATCACCAAAGAAATCTTCAAAGACTGAACGAAAATTGAATCAAAAGTGGATGGTTAAGAAAACATCCGTACATGTACAGTAAGGGGTCAAAACTGCAGTCACACCTCAATGTTTATCATGTCTTCGCCCCGGACGGTATTGGCAGGCGTTCCTCAAGGTTCGGTGCTCGGTCCCTATCTCTTCATTTTATTCGTGAGTGACGTTCTTTTGCAGGTCCGTACTCATCTAGCCTGTTTTGCCGATGATACAGCATCGTACACAAACGATGATGACTTGGATATTATCATAAGTAGACTGCAGTTGTCGCTTGAACTTCTTTAATCTTATTTCAACAAGTGGAAGCTGAAGTTGAACTTTCTAAGACTGAGGCGATACTTTTCACTCGCCATCGTACAACCCCAAAAAGAAAATTAAAAATCGCTGGGCATTTGATTCCTTGGACCACAGAAGTTCGCTATCTTGGCGTTACGTTGGATAAAAAGCTCAACTGGACAAAGCATGTCAATAATTTACGCGTTAAGGGACCTCAAGCACTCGGTTCTCTCAGTCCTATACTTAACCGAAAAAGTAAGCTCAGCGCTAACACCAAACTTAGGTTATATACCACTCTAATCAGACCTTGCATCACTTATTCGTGTCCGGTATGGAGTAGCACTTGTCAATCTAATTATAACCTTTTTTACAAATAATTCAAAATAAAGCAGTTAAAATTGCCTACAATACTCCGTTTAAAACTAACCTTAAAGCACTACAAACAAACATTAAGTTACCTAACATTACAAAATTTATCTTAAAATTAACTCGTAAATTTTACAATAATAATAAATGTCATCAAAATACATTGATTGCTAACATAGGTCAAATTAAGTTGAAAGACTTGCGACATATCGATGGATACGGTACATACAAGCTTCCCCATCACTACGTATTGTTCGCGCACAATACTGATAACGAGTCGTAGCTGGGCCCGTAGGATGCGCCAGCGCTTCCCCGCTCTCACCGTAAACAAGTGAGCACGCGGGGGGCGCGGTAGTTCGTGCGCCGCCGGTGGCCACGCGCTGTCTCCTGAGCTACCGCTTGCACCGGTCGCACCTATGCTATGCGCGTAGTTAAGTATTTTCTGTTACCCCCTCATTTTATAAAAATGAAATTATTACAATAATTTCATATATTAATAGTAAAGGTTTGATTAATAAATCCCTCATGTTGTAATAAGGTTGTAACCATTATTATTAAATACTTATAAAGGTGCTCCTAGCCTGTAAAAGTTTTGTCATTAATAAAAGTGTAACTGCTACTTATTTTTAAGTACTTCAGCTATGTATATTTTTTATGTTAATAAAGAATTTTTCTAAACTAACTAAACCTCAATGTTTATGGTCACCTGTACGGTTCTGTGCATATAAGTGTGTGCGTGATGTTTCAACACAACCAATCAAACATCATACAGTCTAACTACGAGGTGAAGGGGCGTGGTCAACGCCACACAAAGATAAAAATATATACTACTCGTTTTACTTAAATGTAACTATAAAAGTCCGTGTCGAGCTGGTTCAAAACTAACTCTAAAATTCGTTTTAGTAGTTCGCCTCCCCGCCCGCACCAAGCTGGCGTGTACAAAACATACATACGCTCCATACTAACCTACGCCAGCCCAGCTTGGTACGCACTCACGAGTGAATCAAACAAAAATAAGCTCCGCACACAGCAAAATATCACACTGCGCCGCGTCATGAACGCTCCCCGTTACCCCATATCGCTGATATAGCGCCATGGCACGCGCGCCCGCCCGACGGGAAGCGCCTCCCACGTGATCTCATCACTACCGACTGTGTAGCCCCATCCACCTCCCGGACTTGACGCCTTAGTAAGCAATAACAGTCTACACGTTGCTTACTCAAACAAAAACACTGGCCACCCCACACTACACCCACGGCGTGAAGTTTGATCTAAGTTAATATAGACACACTTCACGTCGTAACCAGCCACTCATAACTATACATGTGCGAGTACACATGCACCGAATAGCGTCGCGAGTACCTAGCGCGCTATTGGTACATAAAAGAAAAAGCCATAGCCATAGCCTGGAAAGATGCCCAAATTATTCCTTTACCCAAAAAATCACATCCTGCATCATTCTCTGACTATCGTCTCATTTCTATTCTTCCCTTCCTATTCAAAGTCCTTGAAAAGCTTGTTCATCATCAGCTTAACACATTCCTTTCCAAGCACAATCTTTTAAATCCTTTCCAATCTGGTTTTCGACGTGGCCACAGCACTACCTCAGCACTTGTGCACAATACGGATGATATCAGGTCAGGCATGGATATGGGGAAATTAACAGTACTTGCTCTGCTTGACTTTAGCAATGCCTTCAATACTGTTGACTTCGACATTTTGCTTGTCGTCCTATGCCCTTTTAACATATCTCCTCCGGTAATTGACTGGTTTCATAGTTACCTGTTTGGCCGTCGGCAGCGCATTTGCACTGATGAATCTTTCTCCTCTTGGTGTCATACCTCTGCCGGTGTGCCGCAGGGTGGCATTTTATCTCCTCTTCTCTTCGCACTCTTTATTAATGCTATCACTCAACGACTTTCTTATTTCTACCACCTATATGCTGATGATCTCCAAATGTATACCCAAACCTCTCTCGGAGAGTTATCTAATGCCATTGAGACAATTAATACAGACCTGGCTCGAATAGGTGACTGGAGCACTGATTTCGGGTTGAAGATCAATCCAACAAAGATTCAGGTAACGGTTGTTGGTAGTTCCCGGACTGTCTCTAGGATCGATTGGTTGATACTTCCCCAGGTTTCTTTCAATAATACTATTATTCCTATAAATCATATTGTGAAGAATTTGGGGATTTATATCGACAGCACCCTTTCCTGGACCAAACAACTGAAGGAAGTCAGTCGAAAACTGTTTGCGCCTGCGGGTTCCCTGAGATCACCACTAAAATTGCGATAGCACAATCTCTTCTTCTACCTATTCTAGACTATGCTGACGCCAGCTATCTTAATCTCACCCAAGACCAATTTGACAAGCTTGAGCAACTTCAAAATCTCTGTATCAGGTTCATATTTGGCTTGCGCAAGTATGATCACGTTTCCGAATTTCGTACTAAGCTCAAATGGCTTCCTATTCTCCTTCGCCGGAATGCCCACATACTTCCTTTGCTTTATAATGTGCTATTTAATCCTTTTACTCCTTTTTATCTCAAAGGACGCTTTCAGTTCCTCTGTGACATCCATTCTAGGTCCTTGAGATCATCGGAAAATCTAAAATTAAGTATTCGTTTGCATTCCACTTCCTTCTTTGACAAATCTTTCACGATTCAAGCAGCTCGGTTGTGGAATGTATTACCTATTGAAGTGAGACGTGCTCAAACACTGCCAACGTTCAAGAAAATGGTGAAGGAGCATTACCTTTCACTATATTTTTTATTCTTCTCCTTTCTCTGTTATATATTTGATATGTATTAGTATATTAAGTAAAATTGTATGTATGTATTGTATGTTATTAAGTCTAAGTAATATTATTTTTGATATTTTGTACACTGACAGCCCTAAATTCTTCTCCTATCATTCAGTCCATCCAAAGGTTGTCTGTAAGAGATTGCCTAGTGCGATAAGACCGCCCATTGTACACTTGCATATTTGAACGTTTGTCCTGTATGTTTTTTGTGGTGTACAATAAAGTATATAATAAATAAATAAATACATGAGCGGTGTAACTCAGAACATTGCCGCTCCTACATACATTTACAGCGGCGCCACCTTCGCTGAGCCTCCCAGGGTACGCCCTGGGTCTCACTCGGCGGGAGTAGACCGCCAGAGGCTGTGAAAAGGCGGCGAGTCGTTCAGAAACGCTCGCCGCCGAGGCGCGCCTACAGTCACATACAACAAGCCAAACATAGCGAGCGCTGATTTCTAGAAAATCGCGCTCGCACGAAGCAGGGTCCAGAGGACCACCCAGCGACGGGTTCGCTGTTGCGAGCCCCGGTGCTGCACCCGCGGGCTGGGACCACTGATCCGGCACCGCTCGCCTCGCTAGCTAGAGTATCAAATCATATCAAGTAAGTTACCCGAAAGGAATGAATTTTAGAATAGCTATAAAATAAAACTATTTTTTTATGCATCCTTTGATAATATTGTTTATACCCAACCATTAAAAAAGAAAACAAGTTGAAAATAAAGTAATTTAATGATTTCATAAATATTATTACAACTAATTTAAATAGTAGGCTTATGAAAATAATACATAAGTTTTAATTTTTGGATAATAATAAGATAACTATTATTATTGAGGCTATAGCTTAATTATTTCATTTTCTCTAGGAAAAGAGGATTGAAGCTTAACCTTAACAATACAATGAAATTTACATAGAATACCGTTAATAGTTAAAACAATAAGTGTAATAGTAATAAATAATAATATTGTAATAAAATTAAAACTTTTTACATAATAAATTGGTTCTTAGATCGGTGTAAATATCTTTATTCACATTAAGACAAATTGTCATTACAACAATATGCAAACATTTTAGAAGTATTATCCCAGTGAGGGTAAAAGAAAAACAAATGGTTCGTTTTCGACTAGGAATTCAACACGTTCCCGAGATAAGGCGGTGGTCAAAGTTAAAAGATTTCAAACACTGATTTAAAATACTAAATTAAGTCACTTCTTTTCTTCTGCATGGAGTGCGCGGCGAATAGTGCACAATGACGTATCGAATTCACTAGCAAAACGCCTAGTTGGTAAAAAACCATTGTTTTCATATTCATTCAACCATACAACTTCATTGAGACTGACTTATAAGCGGTGGTCTGCCACTTCATGCACGACTCTTGAGACTTTCTTCTTTCTCAAACCTCGTTATCCAACGAATCACAGTTTACCTCAAAAAAAAAACACTTCTTAAACATAAAAAAAAAATTACATAATTGACACAAAAATATCATGCAATATATTTAAAATTCATCACATTATTTTTATAATATAACTTACACATAATCCGGTTTCATCAGAAATTTGTGATTGTATTTAGCCTATTCTTATGCAAGGCAACAATGTTTGCCCTATTTTCTATACTTATATTTGCTTGTATAACTTATTACTTATGATATTCAAATACGCTATTTTATATTATAGAAATAGCTATTATTAAAAACCACCACGAACGCTCTGATTAAAGTTCACTAACTCAACAACGTCGTACTAAGTATTTCTTCAAGAAATTCATATTGTTTCAATATACCCTCATCTTCAGTTATTTTACCGAATAAAATAAAAATGTCTACCCTCATCCAAATGCAATGCTCAAGATCCAATTAACTAAACTCTTAAACGCAAATCTTCCTGACAACTGATAAATTAGGTCATAATCATAATATAAAGTAATAAATGCAGCGACGAACAAGGATAACAAAATTATTATGCTACGGCATTTAATATTTTCAACAATTTATGAGATTACATTAAAAAGATAGTTAAGATTTCAATCTATATTAATATTTATGCCTTCAATTTAAATGAACAAATAGATAATTATTCATATTCATAAGTTAAGTGTATTAAATTATAATAATAATAATTTGATTATTATAAATAATATTTTTTTTTTTATAAAACGTGTATAGAATAATAAATGAAGAAAAATTTAATAATAATATCGTATCGTAGTATACCTAGAAGTGTTTACCGCTAGGCCAGATAGACACTTACTTATAGAATTGAAATTAAATATCTCATTCCAATGAAACTAACTTAAAGGTAAATATATTATCTACCGCGCTCTCTAGGATTCTTGATGAATAGCAATATACGGGAGTAAGTGCGATCGATGTTGGCGACAAAACATGTGGGTATTGTGTTTGAAATCTACCTACATTGTTATAAAGTTAAGGTAAACGTTTGTATTATATTATAATATCTACAGATGAAGATGGATTTGAAACACCACCACCCACATGTTTTGTGTATTTAATAAATAGTATGACGTTGTGGTCATGTCGCGTTCTCATTGGTTCATTATGAAATAGTTCGATATACAGGTGTATGAGTGTTATGTGTCTATAGAAGAAGGTCGTAAGTGGGACTGATTGGTTATGCTATAGTTTCGTGAAGTTTTGACTGCGATTTTGACCGTGATAGTACACACTTTCTTTTATTCGTCGTAGTGTTGTTGTTGTGTTGTTTTTTATAACTAAATTCGCCTAATGGTTTAGTCTGACGATTTTCTCGGTATAGTATTAGTTACCCCTGTAGTAATGTTAGTTGTTCGTACATCCGTGGACCTTCTAACGGTCATAATCTTTAAGGAGGCCCAAAGGCATTATTACGCAGCCTAAGTTCTTGAGCCCTCGATAATAGCATTGCGCAAAACTGCCACCGTTTACCTACAAATGAGGTATAATTTTGAGTTCATAGCTTCATAGCAGATGCCTTCAAAAGCCATGTTACACAAACCCAACATAACGTAAGTACCTTTTTTGTTTTTATATTTCCATGTTAATGAATGTAATTATACGTAACATAGCGTTTTAATTTAATTATAAACAAAACCTACTAAAGTCCCCGTCAAGAGAAGCTATAAATTTTATAAATAAAGAATTCTACTAAGTTACGTAGCGACAATTCAATCAACAACAAATAATCCCAAATTGAATCAACTCTAAAGTTTAGTACTCGTCAAACTTCTGGGCCACCCTGAAGTTTGCTTTCCGATGCGCAAGGCGCGGCGCGGTGCTGTTTTTGTATGACATTTACTACTGCGCAAACATTGTAGCCAACTTCAACCCGGCCAAGAAGTTTGGCGAGAACTATAACTTACGTATAATACGAAATTAACGAACAAGTTCACTTGGACGGGTTACATTTACAAGCGCTATTGTCTAATATTTTGTGGTAGACGCGTTCCAGTACAATAAAATATTATACGATAGCGCTTTAAATAGCTAAAATACAGAAACCGACCAAGTAAAATTGCTCGTTAGCTTCGTATTACACATATGATACTTAGACTTGATTGAATTTGGGATTAAGGTCTATCCACACATATAAGGGCCGTGGGGACGTGACAGGGCCGGGCCCAATCATTGAAGCTTCGTCACTGGCCCGTGCACGGCCCGAGCACGGACGAGTTTGAACGAGTTCATATAAAATGTACACAACGATGTTTTTTTGGCACGGTCCGTCCACCTCCCGGGCACGGCCCTGATATGTGTGGATAGACCTTCATTTGTTGTTGATTGAATAGTCGCTACGTAACTTAGTAGAATTCTTTATTTACAAAATTAATAGCTTCTCGTGACGGGGCCTTTAATATTATAAATGTGAAAGTTTGTGACGATGGACGTTTGTTACTTATTCACACAAAAATTTCTGAACGGATTCTGATAAAACTTTACAGTAATATAGCTCATACATCAGAACAATATATTGATTATAATTTATAAAGATATTGGGTAAGTTATCAATTACGCGGTAGCTAGTTAAAAGCTTGCTTGTAAAAGCCTAAAAAAGGGTTGATGTAGACAATCCAAAGAACATTACATATTCTGGATATTCCCCTGAGATTAACTCCAAAGCTGGCTTTATTAGCATATTAATTTGACAAGTAAGTAGTGCTGAAATTTCAATCTCGAGCCTTAATATTCTTTGATGTAGTAGTTTAATGACTAATCGTATGCTTCACTGAATTAATTCAGCCGTTTGTAGGTAAATTACGAGACATCTGTGTGCTAAATCACAGGCTCTTGGTCTAGTTTAGGAGGCAGGAGTTCGCCCAAGATTATGTATCCTGTGCAGAACATGTATTTTTAAGTAGTTCAGTAATTAATAATTTTAATGTAAGTAAATGTATATATAAACGAATTTATTATTTATTTATTTAAACTTCATGCACAAAGGTACAATGGCGGACTTAATGCCTTAGGCATTCTCTACCCGTCAACCAAGGGTGTTGAAGAGATAACATGGCAGGTGCATTGCAAAAGTTTTGCTGATTTAGCACTCTGTAGTGCATGTAAATCGTTTCGTTGACAGCGTAGAAAACGAAACAAACCAACATGCAAGTCCAGTTGCTTAGTTCTATTAATTGATTCTTATCTTTCAATAACAAACTTTTATGATTGTTTGCATAATTCAACTATAAAACTGCAATAAATCATACATTCATATTTTGGGCACCATACCCACATTAAATAAAAATTAAAGCTGTAAGGCAATCAAAAGTAAAAAAACACAATAATAGTTAGCTTTTCAAACCAATTCAGGTCTTCCATTTTATTATTTCTAATAATATACTAATACTATTTTTATTTTATTTTTGTTATTTTCTGTCCTCAGGAAACAATAAATTAATACACGAATCGTCTCGCGCGCAGGCCCGACGACTTCGAATAGATAGAGCAGTTCCTTCTTTTGAAGTCGGTTGAAAATAATAACCTACTTTTTACGACGACGGTTTGTAACAGTTACCAAATGCATTTTCAAAGTGCCAACTAACCTTCCTGAATCAACTTCAAAAAAATTAAAAATAATATCATAGACCAATATTATTTCAGTGATGTATAAAGTCGAGCGCTCAGTATTTTCAATGAGTGCGTACGCGTAATGTTGCTGTGTGCGAGTAGATACCTAAATTTGAGTTCATCGAAAATGTAACAGCGTCGATAAGTGGGGCACCCATACAAAAAACGTGTTTTTTTTTTTGCTATAATTGTACGGAACCCTTCGTGAGCGAGTCCGACTCGCACTTGGCCAGTTTCTTTCTATTTATTATGTATACGTTACATCATTTTTGACACGGTTCCGAAATGGGAAGGTCTCGAGTTGGGACTAAACCGACTCAATTGTGTTATGATGAAACAGGAAAAGCATGCCAAATATTAATTATATTTTGTATCTCTGAAGTTGGTTCTGTCAATTAAAACAGTTTAACTGTATAGAGTAAGCGAGATAGGGTGATGCGACAAACATAAGCGAGTGAAAGAGACAGTTATACAATGATAACTTCACTTTCAATAATGACACAAAAATAGCTACGGCGCAGGCTCTTGTAGCCAATTGAGAGACACAAAGATGCGTTGTGAGTTTTATAACAGAACGTATTCATTATACGGTGGGCATGCAGCTGCGAGCATCCTCTACACAACTTGTATTTGTACGAGATCGCAGAAAGCAACAAATCTTTAAGTAAGTGTAGAAGCTACTCCTTTGTTTAAATGAATATTTGAATCTTTGCCACTTTTGACTGGCTCGTAGGGCTTGTGGTTACAAGCTCTACTGCTGAACATGATAGATTCGCCTTCAGTTCGGTACGGGTACAAAGTAATTGGGTTTTCCTTCCGGAATTACTCAGATTTATGCTCGGTTGAATGCAATAGGCAAGACCCAAGATCCTTTTTTTACCCGACTGCCGAAGGAGTGTAATGTGTTTTTCAGTCTATGTATGTATGTATTAACTATAAAACTTTCGCGTTTTATAATTGAGAAATAATATATCACGGGAATTTAACGCGATGATTTCGATTGTTTATTTACCTATTTCACCCGACGTTAAACAATCGAAATCATCGCGTATATATATATTGTTTATCAATGTATGTATTTATGTATGTTTGTTCTTATGTGGCGTTCGAGAGACCAAACGCTTTGGCCGATTTTGATGATTCGTACGACAACTTGTCTTAATCTTGCAAATGTCATTGGCTACTCGTACATTAAAATTGGAAAATAAAAATATGGCGGCTTTTGGGTGGGTTTTAAAAGGCGATTTCAAAAATATATAATACTTATATGTTTAAATGTATCTTATAAATATATAATATAAATTCGAATAATATGATAACTAAAAAGGGCAAAAAAAAACCCAACTGCTTAAAAAGCGAACTAAAAAGACGTAAATAAGAAAAAAAATATGCTGTACAGTCGGAGGATCCATCTGATCTGGTTTTGGTCAGCCAGCTCGCGAATATGTATTATATATATTAAAATTAAACCTCAAGTGATCAATTGATCACATGAATTGTGATCAATTGAATACGCGACTCGCTGCGCAGTAGCAAATTCATGTGACAGCGGGTTTGTGGGGTGGAGTAATGCAGTGCACATTGAAAACCGAACTTCACAGACTTCATTATCGTTGAACCGATGATTCATCATCGTCATCATTATTTCAGCCGAACGACGTCCACGGCTGGACAAAAGACTCCCCCAGGCGTCGCCAAATTGACCGATCCCGTGCGTCTCGCATCCAGTGGGACCCGAACCGGATAACGAGGTAAATATTATATTTTTTGGTAAAAATTAAATACTATTGTAATCTTGCCACAATTTAGAAAAATAACAACATGGAACAGCTTTGAATCAATAGTAAGGTACATTTTATTTCTTTTAAAAACGTAATTAACCTCCCTAAAGTATAGTTCTTGCCAAACTTCTGGGCTGCCCTGAATTTGGCTTGCCGGATGCACGAGGCACGAAACGGTGCTGTTTCTGTATGAGATTTATAACTGCGCAGCCATTGTGGCCAATTTATGGTGGCCAAGAAGTTTGGCGAGAATTATACCTGTAGTAATAGATTGGTAACCTCTATCTCTATCCCAAAATGTTAGGGAGCAGTGGTGCCTAGTGGAAACTGCTTACGGTTTTTCTATTTTTAGTTTCGGTACCTCACTACCATGAAAATCATTTATGGGCAGAGAACATCGCATGACGATTTCAATAAGATCAAAAACAACCTGGAGATATTTTTCTTTTTTTCTATTGCTTGCTTCTGCTAGCGGCTTCGCCCGCGTGGAAAGTGTTTTATCATCCCAAGGGAACATTATACCAGGATGAACAGTAGCCTGTTCCAGACTATAATCTATCTCTGTGCCAAATTTCATCCAGATCCAATCAGATTTTCTGGCGTAATTGAGTAACAAACATATATCCACACAAACATTCAAACTTTCACATTTATAATAATACTAGCTTCTGCAAGTGGCTTCGCCCGCGTGAATGTCGATAATTATCTCTAGGGAACATATTGCCGCGATAAAAAGTATCCTTTGTGCTATTTCTGACTATAACGTATATATATATATATGACTATAATCTATCTCTGTGCCAAATTTCGCCAAGCCGTTAGAGCGTGAAGAAGTAACAAACATACAAACACACTCACAAACTTTCGCCTTTATAATATTAAGTGTGATAAGTAAGATTTCGCAGTTCCAGTGCCTACCTTCCAGCTTCATCACCAGATCTATTTATAATTATTTCCTTATTCATAGTTGGTTAACTATTTGAGATATCTTATGCCCGAGACATAGTTATCATTAAGGAGTTCTAATGGCCATCTGGATCTCACCCTTTCAATTACAAAACCACAATTGTGAATTGACGGCGAAGTTGATGAAGATACATAAATAAACATACATTCGAACATAGAGCCTCCTCATTTTCAACAAAGTGGAAGTTGGTTATCCAATAGTTGTATTCTTGTCGAGATTTCTAGTTATTATTTTTTACACATTTTGAATGCTCCAGTAACCGTTTATTGGATTAACTTTTTAGTTTATGGTATTAAAAACCCAACCAAACAAATCTATTCGTTATTTTATTAAAATAAGGTACAGTGAACAACTACATTGTAGGATAATACATTCGAAATAAAAATAGTTTTGTATATTATTCGTAATAATGCAGCCCACAGCACTATTCACAGGTAAACAAAATGAATAAATCTATAGTTCGCTAGAAAGTAGCCAGACATGCATTACATAATTATCACTCCCCCCAAAAAGCCTATCTGACAAAGTAAGTGTGATTGCGAAATAACTGGGTAGATACATACATATTTATAATAAAATTAAAATGCCATCCTAAATTAGAAACAGTATCGCAAACACACTTACCCCAGCCACAACAGCTCCCATGGTGATATGCGAAGTATATACAATTATATAAAAAAAAAAACTTACATAATAAAGAAAAACATATCATTAAATCAAATAGTTGACCAAGTCTCATATAGGAGTCTCCGAAATTTAGCCTGGGAGCACATAAATAATATAAATATGTCTATACGTTCAAAGGTCTCATTGTATGATGCAGCCATTCTCCGAATTGCTGCACGCAAACCAGTGTTAGATTGGCAGGATGCCACTGCAAACAGTTGGTCTGCACGCACCCGACGTCTGTGTACATTTCTAGGGACTGCATTACAAAGCAAGCCATTTAAGGTAGTACAATTAAATTGGCTATGAACAATGTAATACAGTGTCATCACTTCCAACTGTTTACGCCTAGAGCTGAGCGTCAGAAGCTTGTAATTACTGAGTAACTGGCTGTAGGTTAGATATGATCTATGACATCTGTAATGCATTGCACGTAGGAACCTATGTTGAACCTTTTCAATCTTATCAATATACTTGTTATAAAAAGGATTCCAAACGGAAACCGCATACTCGAGCTGAGAACGAACAAGTGAATTATATAAGCATAGATATGAGGAGGTACGTTTGTAATCTTGAGTGGATTTCATTTTAAAACCATACATTTTATATGCTTTGCTTACGATTTGCTCAATGTGGAGGTCAAGGCAGAGTTTGCAATCGAGTAGTATGCCAAGATCACGTACAGCGTTTGTCTTATTCAATGAGATACCACATAGCGAATATGCAAACCTTATAACTGGGTTCCGTAAATGACAAATTGCACAACAAGGAAAATCAAACTGAATATTAATAAATGGTACTATAACGTTACAGTGGGACGCTACAGCTGTGTGGAACCTCTTCACAACCAGTTGTTATACGAGATTGCAGAAAATAATACATCATCAAGTAACACTAATATTAACATTATAAGCGGGATATTTACCATGTTTACTGTTTGTAGCGAGTTTCCGATATTTCGGTGCTGTTGCAAGCACCATGATCACGGATGTTAATATTAGTGTTAGTGACCATGACAGTTTAAAAACTTATATCATCAAGTAAGTGTAGAAGCTACTCCATTGTTTAAATAATTATTTGTTTCATTGCTTCTTTTAAGAGCAGTGGTGGCCCAGTGGTAATGGCCGCGACTTACAAGCCGTGGGTTCAAACCTAGGCAGGCGCTTTACTTTGTATAAATTATTTTCTTCACCACTACTCTCAAAACGGTGAAGAAAACGGCATGTCTTAGAACAAAAAAATCGAAGACATGTGACATCCACCAAATTGCATTGGGCCCGCGTGGTGGTTTACGGCCTCTCACAGAGAGAAGGTCTGCACGCACAACGGACGAAATGAGAGTCTAAGAGTGGCAAAGGGGGTCCATCTATCCTATCCTGGCTCGTTGGTGTAGTTGGTCACAAGTTATACTGCTGAGCATGATAGTTTTGATTCTTGGTACAGTGGTATGAGGAGAGTTATTGGCGTTTTCCGTCTGGAATTTCTCAAAAGCATTACTAATCATCATAAATTATATTATTAAACTGTTTTGTGATGTTTTTGATCTTGGATCTGATTCCTGGAAAACTTAACGGTTTTCTTTGTGACTTGGCCTTGTTATGCAAATCAGAACAAATAACTCTGACCTGTTGAGCTATTTATGTACCAATCCCTATTTATAATATTATATAGGGCTACAAATTTTGTAAAAGTTGATTCCCAAAACAATAAATTTGTCAAAGTTATGGATAAAAAGTTTTAAGGGTTTTGGAGTTTCTTGTGCATTCTTCTCCATAACAAGCTACTTTTCCGAATGCACGGTAGAATCAACTTTTATTACTTGTAAATTATAATTTGTGTACGACGTTCAAAAGTGCCGTTTTTTGGCCTAGTTGAATAAATATATTTGACTTTGAACGTGGCCGCGCCATTGAAACGCATATAACTTAACCGTTTTCAACATATTATTAGAGACTGATTATTTAATTTAAATGCAGATTTTTGTCCATTAATTTATTTGTGTTTGCGATTTTTGTGTAGAAGTTGCTTTATTATTTTCAACACTAAAATTGCCGTAAACGGTACTAACACGGTAGTAGTAGACGATTGATAGTTATAAAATGAAATAAACTCGAAAAATAATAATTTTCTTTTAGAAATTCTTTAACACGAGTGTTTTAAGACCTAAAAATTATGCCGTTGCATACACTATTTTATTTTCACTCATACAGTTGAAATAAAAGGAAAGTGGAAACGGATAAAAAATGTGATATGGCGGGCAATTTAGATTCTCATTCCACTTGAGTACGCTGCGCGCGCTTTCATAGATAATAACACTATTTTTCTACATTAAGCCAATGAGGCCAGACGCGCCAATAAATTAAAAGGTCAAAGTGTGCTATAAAAATTAAAAAGTTATTTTATGATGCAGTTGTTTGAAAACCGAAGGAAAATGTTGCACTGTAATGTTTTTTAGGGTTCCGTAGCCAAATGGCAAAAAAAACGGAACCCTTATGGATTCGTCATGTCTGTCTGTCTGTCTGTCCGTCCGTATGTCACAGACACTTTTTTCCGGAACTATAAGAACTATGCTGTTGAAACTTGATAAGTAGATGTATTCTGTGAACCGCATTAAGATTTTCACACAAAAATAGAAAAAAAAAACAATATATTTTGTGGGTTCCCCATACTTAGAACTGAAACTCAATTTTTTTTTCATCAAACCCGTTACCTATGGATAGGTCTTCAAAAATAATATTGAGGTTTCTAATATATTTTTTTTCTAAACAGAATAGTTTGCGCGAGAGACACTTCCAAAGTGGTAAAATGTCTGTCCCCCCCCCCCCTATAATTCTTAAAATAAGAGAGTGATAAAACTAAAGAAAATATATGATGTATATTACCATGCAAACTTCCACCGAAAATTGGTTTGAACGAGATCTAGTAAGTAGTTTTTTTGAATACCTCATAAATCGTAAACCGCAATTTACCAAGTACGGAACCCTCAGTACCGGCCAAGTCCGACTCGGACTTGGCCGGTATTTTTAAATTCTACCTGTCCTCGAAAAAAATTACGTGTTTATACAATATTTTTTGAATTCACATTTGGAACATTACGTTGTGATTATAAATGGAAAATATTACGTATTATTAGCAGTACCGTCTTTACCATAAGGGCGCACGGGGCCCGTGCCCAGGTCTCCCATCCTCAGGGGGCTCCGAAGGACCGACAATTTCTCTTACATTTATTCTCAAAACATTTTAGTCGGGCACAGCCAGTGAGCACTCGGATCGAAAATAAATAGCCGGAAAAAGAGGGGTGTTGTAAGTTTCACGTGTGTTGCTGTGTATCTGTGTGTCTGTCTGTGGCATCATAGCGTCCAAACGGGTGGACCGATTTTGTTTTTTTTAATTGAGAGTGTTCTGAGCTACGTTTGAATAAAATCGGTTCAGCCGTTCAAAAGTTATGGACGTTTTACTGATTGAATCGGGGTGTTTTCGCAAGATATCGTGTCATAATTACGTGTTCAATAGATTTCTGATCGAAGCGTATCTACTATGTACTAGATAAATTATGTTGCATGAAATAAAAATGTGCAGGGGGTTTTTAAAATTTTGAAATTTTTCTTGTGGCTTATTTAGCTTAGTTAGGATCAATTTATGACAAAAAGTCATATTCAAGCCTAAACTTGGCATGGAACCTTTATCATGAATATATTAATGCATGTGAACTCAAAACAGAATGTTTTCATTTAAGCCAAAATTTAAAAAACATACCAAAGCAATCAGCTTACTTAAATATCTCAACCTTATATAATCAAATAAAGTCAGATAAATTAGAAGAAATTTTTCCAAACGTTAAAGTTGTTACAAGAATACTCCTTTGCCTAATGATTACCAGTTGTAGTGGAGAGCGTTAATTTTTGCAGCTTAATAGAATAAAAAATGAATTGCGAACAACAATGTTACAAGAACAATTAATCTGCCTAGCCTTTTCCCAACTAAATTGGGGTCGGCTTCCAGTCTTACCGGATTCAGCTGAGTACCCGTGTTTTACATGGAGCGACTGCCTGTCTGACCTCCACAACCCAGTAACTGGGTAACACAGTATCCCTTGGCAAGATTGGTGTCAGATCTCAGGCTTCGGACTACCCGTAACGACTGTCAAAGATCTTCAAATGACAGCTGGGACCAACGGCTTAACGTGCTTTTCGAGGCACGGAGGAAACCCGGTATGTTGAAATGGTCACTCATACACGGACCGACCTTGCCGAGCGTTGCTTAACCTTGATGATCGACCAGTGCGGCTGTTATTATTTAGCCACGAGCTCCTCAATTACAACAATGTTACAAGAACGAATAAGTAATTTGTCAATTATTTGTATAGAAAGTGACATCTTCAAAAAAATTACTCTGCTATGAGGATATAATAGAAGATTTTGCTCAACAGAAATCCCGAAAAAACCACTATCGTAATCGTAACCAAAAACTAGCAGCATTCTAATATAATTATTGACACATTATGTTATATATTTGATTACCCATAGTAAATAGAAGATCACAGTAGAAAAATGTTAGTATTTAGCTTTTTTTACTTTCCAAAAGGGCCCCAAATTATTGTGTGCCTAAGGGCCCCAGCATAGTTTAAGACGGCATTGATTATTAGTACCGATTATAACGTATTATTATTTGACTAATTGTTGTTCTAAAATTTTACAAATTTTCATTTTACTCATCGTTGTTCTATAGGTAATATGTATTTTTTTTTGTTCGATATATATAAGTTTTGTTTCATTATTTATTTTCGTAAGCATAAGAGGGCCCCGCTGGCGCTAGCTTTGCTTCAAGTGAGCTTCACTCCTTTATCTTTTGAGCTCAAAATCTAAATCCAAATAATTTGGGCAGTACTAAATAATTAGGTAGTCTGCAAAGTCCTAGAGTCTGGGGTCGCACTTTGTATAAAGACATATATAAATGTTGTCTCGCCGCAAAATAAACTGCCATGAACCGCCAGTGCGTATAAACGAGATGGCGGCCAACCGCGAAGCGGGTTGCTAAGTTCTAAAATATTTGAAAATATAATTTATGAAACTCTATAAATTTGTTACAAAACATAATATATTATGCGAAGAGCAAAATGGTTTTCGGAAAAATAAAAATATCAATATGGCTATATTTGTGCTTATTAAGGTGATTATGACTAATGTGGATATTAGAATAAAACGTTTTGAGAACACTTTTATTATGCGTACAACTTAGGAGTGGAATTCCCTTCCGGAGTCTGTGTTTCCCGACAGCTACAATCTGGGGTCTTGAAGTCAAGAGTGAATAGGTTATTTCTAGGCAAGCGTGTTTTACCGTCGACCACATCATCGCTTACCATCAGGTGAGATAGTGGTCAAGCGCGAGCCTATTGGATATTAAAAAGAAAAAAAAAATGAAACCCTGTTTGTGCTATATTTACAGACATGACGAAAGCATTTGACTATGTAAAACATGACCGCTTCAAAAAACTTAACGATTATGGTATAAGAGGCAACGTATTAAACCTAATAAAATCATACCTCTCTGACCGAAATCAATACACAGAGATATCAAAGTATGTACCAAAACTAAACGTGAATTCAAATATCGATCTACATGTAGGACAACCAAATTTGGAGTGCCGCAAGGTAGTGTACTTGGGCCACTGTTATTTTTACTTTTTGTAAACAACCTGCCTCGCCAAATTCGTCATTCAATGACATTATTTCTCTTCCTTCCTCATCTAAATTAGCTGAAGCTCTTCTTAAAGAAAACTTTACTAAAGACATACCAAACTTTAAATTTAAAACTGCAATTTAATGAGCTTATCCATAAAATTCAACAGACACAATTGAATGAGCAAACTACTGTAGTACTTCTTATTGGAAATAGCCTTAGTATAACAAAAAAGGACATAGTTAATGGTATTGACACCCTACTTAAGTTAAGATTAGGCAAATTAATATTATGTGCATTGCCCTATTCTGGCAAGTTAGGTTAGCAAGTTCATGAAAATGAATACATTTCTAGTTTGAATAACCTGATGCATATTTTATCTTGTCGTCATAGTGACCGTTTATTGTTTTTTGACATCAACATTTT
The DNA here is from genome assembly GCA_964057195.1 of Orthosia cruda. NCBI lineage: Eukaryota > Metazoa > Arthropoda > Insecta > Lepidoptera > Noctuidae > Orthosia > Orthosia cruda. The sequence goes on from OZ059826.1 coordinate 32,670,487, forward strand.
TGTTAGTGATTTTGTTTTGATTGGGAACCACATGTTTCTTCCCAAAAATAGCCGACATTTATTAGCTACATTGTTAGCTTTTAATATACACGCAGTTATTGATAATTTAACTGAGACTAGGTTTAGTGATTTAACAGTATTATCCAGTTTTTCTGTTATACTTTAAACGATGATTCTTTAAACGATTAGAGCCGACAAAAGTGAAGTCGAATAGTAATATTTTACTATATCATCAAAATATAAATCGCTTCTCCGGCAAAATTTTAGACGTGGAATTGTTAGTAGATAAATACCACATGGATATCTTATGTTTTTGTGAAACTTGGTTAAAACCAGATAGGATGTTGTTTAATGTAAATAATTTCTCAGTTGCCAGTGCGTACAACAGATCCACAGTGGGTGGTGGTACCCTGATACTTTGTAATAGTCATTTAAAATATAAGGAAAGGAAGGATATCACTGCTTACTCTGTTGATCGCTTGTGTGAGGTAGCATGTGCAGAGGTCGAGGGGCATACTGTCTTGTGCGTTTACAGACCACCAGCATCAAACTTGTCATTGTTTTTGATAACAATGGAAGAATTATTAAGTAAACTTTCCAGAGATAATAAATTAGTTTTTGTTTGTGGTGACTTAAATATAGATCTGTTAGTCAACTCGCCTGAAAAATGTAAGCTCATTTCATTATTTAAATCATTTAACCTAACATATTTATTTAATGAACCAACAAGAATAACAGCAACTTCAGCTTCTTGCATAGATAATGTATTCACTAATTGTAAAGTAAAAGATTCGTTTTTAATTAGTGGCGTTAAGTCAGACCATACTGGTCAACTAGTATCTTTTGAGTCAGATAAAAAAAATTACCTAGCTAAATCAATTCGATTAAGACCACATACTAAAAATAAATTAATCTCTTTTAATAATAATGTTTTAAGCAACCTTTGTAACGCCAGTTTTGATTCAAACGACCCCAATATAAATTACGGCACGTTGTTTTCAACAGTTTGCCAAGAATTCAATAAAACGTGTCCTGTAAAAACAGTAAAAGTCAACAATTCCAAATCGAAATTTAGTGAATGGGCCTCTGTGGGCATGAGAAAAAGCCGAGACATCTTATATAATTTATATTACGAAAAATCTTTGACTTCCGATCAAGTTTTTCACACTTATGTTAGAAACTATTCCAAAATATTCAAAAGAGTCTGCGCTCAAGCAAAATCTCAAATAATAATTAACAAAATTGGTGTTTCTAATAATAAAATAAAAACTGTGTGGCAATTAATTAATAAAGAAACTGGAAAGATACAACAACGCGATCAGAATGAGTTGTCTTTGAAAATAACTAATCAAACCATTTCTGATAGGCAAGAAGTCGCTGAGAACACCAACATTCCGTTAGAGGTTACGAAGTCTCTTCCTTCCTCTTCTAAATTAGCTGAAGCTCTTCTTAAAGAAAACTTTTCTAAAGACATACCAATCTTTAAATTTAAACCAATATGTATTGATTCAATTAAAAACGCGTTCAAAAGTCTCAATAAAAAAAATACTGAAGACTTGTGGGGGATATCCGTAAGGGTTCTTGGAGATATTATTGACTCAATTGCTCCTGTCCTAACAGGCATATTCAATCAATGTTTGGACAGCGGCACTTTTCCTGACTTAATGAAACACAGTAAAGTAGTACCAATTTTCAAATCAGGCTGTAAGAGTGATCCTTCTAATTATAGACCTATATCCGTGCTGCCAGCATTGAGTAAAATCTTTGAAAAAATCATGCTGGAACAGATGTTGTCTCACTTCAATTCAAATGGGATACTGCATAGTCAACAGTTTGGTTTTACGAAAGGTAGGTCGACAACGGACGCGGGAGTAAAACTCATCAGCCACATCTTGGAGGCTTGGGAGAGGTCCCAGGATGCCATTGGCATTTTCTGTGATCTCTCAAAAGCTTTCGACTGCGTCGACCACAACACACTGATCTGTAAATTACACCACTACGGAATTCGTGGAAAATCTGCTGATCTCGTGCTTTCCTATTTATCAAACAGACAGCAAAAAGTAAATGTTAATGGGGCGACGTCCTCCGGGTCTCTAGTCAAGATGGGCGTGCCCCAAGGTTCAATTCTCGGCCCTTTCCTTTTTCTTGTTTACATTAATGATCTCCCTTTTATGATGGCCAAATTTTCGGATATAATTCTATTTGCCGATGATACTTCGCTAATTTTTAAAATAGATAGGCAAGATACGGATGTCATAAATGTCAACGAAAGTCTAATTGTTCTCTCAAAATGGTTCGCAGCTAACAATCTTTTACTGAATGCGAAAAAAACAAAATGTCTAAAGTTCTCTTTACCAAATGTACCACAACATGACCTAAACTTAAATCTTGACGGCAAAAATATTGAAGTTATAACGGAAACTGTATTCTTAGGGATTACTATCGATTCAAAATTGCAGTGGGGCGCGCACATTAGAACTCTTTCGGGTAGGTTAAGTTCGGCTGCTCCTGAGTTTCATTTATGATCATTGCAAATCAGACCTCGATTGTAATCGTTTAATCTCAAAGACATAGTCAGAGGGTAGCAGTGGTATTCGAGGTATAAATAATCATTCCCTCGAGCACATCCAGTAATCTCAGTGGCGTCTATAATATTTTTGTGCAGTATTTTGGTAACATTCCGAGCGGTTACACAATAATCAGATGTGACCGCGAGGATGGCCGTAAACACGGAGGGGTCATGCTGATCGCCACCCCGCGCGGCGCTCTCGAGTTACGTAGTGTACCGTTATCTGATAACAGTAGCTTGAGCCACCACCCGTTCGAAATCGTATGTGCGACGGTATACCGCCAAAATGTTTTTTTATTTTTGTGTTGTGTTGCGTATATTCCACCTAAGACGATTGAAAGGGAATATATGTATATGTTTCATTTACTGGAGCAGTTATGTGTTAGATATGACAAAGTTGTTTTAGTAGCTGATTTAAATATGTATTCAGCAAATCAAGATGTACAATGTTATTATGAATACTTTGTCACCTTTTGTGGGTTTCGCCAAAGTAACAATATTCTTAATTGCAACAATCGCACACTCGATGTAGTCCTAACTACTTTACCCGAAGGTGATATTGTCGTAAGCGAGGAATGTGAGGAGTGTTTGTCACGCATAGACCCACAGCATCCGCCGCTACGAGTAAGTATAAGTCGTGTGCGAGCAACTTCTAGCCCTGGTTACCATATACCGCATTCTTCCACCTCCCTACCACGATGGAATTATAGCAAGGCGGACTTCCATTGTTTGTACTTGGGACTTGCAGGGATAGACTGGAGCGCCCTGTATGAAACGAGTAGTGCCGACGAAGCATATAGAATATTTTACGACATATTTTACAGGATTTTGGATGTTAGCACTCCGAGAAAGAGCTTCAAGGGTGATTGCTTTCGTTATCACTACCCTGAATGGTTCACTGCTGACATAATAGGTCATATTAAGAAGAAAGCTTTTTGGCACAAATCTTTTAAGAAGACGGGTTCGGTCAACGACTATTTTAAATTTTCGCACTACCGTTCAATTGTCAAAGTAGAAATCAGTACCGCATACTGCGATTTTCAGAGGCGTACTGAGCAACAATTTGTGAAGGAACCGAGGTCTTTTTGGGGTTTTATTGGGGGCAAGCGCTCGAAACGTAGTAGACCGAAGATAGTTAAGAATGGCGAGCCTTTGCCAGAGCATGAGTGCGCTCAGGCATTCGCTGATTACTTTCATTCGGTTTATGGGGCGGTGGCACCGCGGTTGGATGCGGCTGCCGCTGGGCAGACGGTGCCCGAGCGCGGCTCCCGCATTCACGTGGGGCAGCTGTCTCTGGGCGAGGTGAGTGCCGCGCTCACGCGCCTCAAGCCCAAGCGTTCGGTTGGGCCAGACGGGGTGCCACCTTTCATCGTTAGGGATTGTAGGACAGTACTGGCACGGCCGCTCATGCATTTATTTAATAGCTTTTTACGAGAATGCACGTATCCGGACGGCTGGAAATTGACTAGGGTTACTCCGGTACCGAAAGGGGCTCCAAGCTCAGATGTTGGCGGGTATAGACCAGTAGCAGTACTGTCAGCATTTGCTAAAGTCTTCGAGTCCGCGTTGTGTTCAACTATCCACTCGCAAGTAGCCTCACAGCTCAACGACGCGCAGCATGGTTTCCGTGCGGGCCGCAGCACGAACTCTAATTTAATGTGTTTTTTAAATCAGGCCACCACAGTGATGGACTCGGAGACTGGTGCCCAACTGGACGTCGCTTACTTCGACTTCAGGAAGGCATTTGATAGTGTGGATAATGACATACTTTTAAGTAAATTTGCGAGGGTCGGTTTTACCCCAGCCCTCCTAGAGTTCTTTGCTAGCTACTTAGGCAACCGCAAGCAAATGGTAGAATATGCAGGTTACACCTCGAACTCGTATTTCACCCTTACGGGGGTAAGTCAGGGCACAAATTTAGGACCTTTAGAATTTATTATTATGATTAATGATCTTCCAGAAGTCATTAAAGATGCTGGCTGTTTATTATTTGCGGACGATCTCAAGCTATTCCTACGGATCACAGACGAGTCACACTGCGGAATGCTCCAGCGAGACATCGATCGGGTGGTAGCGTGGAGTGAAGAGAATAAACTACTCTTCAATGTGACGAAGTGTAACGTAATGTCCTTCACGCGGGCCGTGGTACCTCGACGTCACGATTATTGCATGGGCGGTCACGTCATACCACGGGTAGTGTTAGTACGAGATCTCGGTGTTACTTTTTCTGGGGATCTTTCGTTTCGTGCGCATGTAGTGCAGGTGTGCAAAAAAGCGTTTAAAAATCTTGGTTTTGTCATGCGTGAAACCCGTGACTTCACTAACATGGCGGCAGTGAAATCACTTTATAATGCGTTGGTACGAAGCAACTTGGAAACTAGTGCTATCATCTGGAATCCTTATGAAGTGAAGTATTCTCAGATGCTGGAAAAGATGCAGAACAAATTTACCCGATATCTTTATATGAAGCAATTTGGTGTCTACCCCTTCTACCCTCTTATGTATCCAACTCTTTTTGTTATAGGGATGGTTGGGTACTATAAGTTGGAAGTAAGGCGCAACCTAGCTCTTGCAAAATATGTTTTTATGGTTTTTCGTGGCATGCTGAATAATCCACAAATATTGGAATCGTTAGGATTGCTCGTTCCAAACAGGAGGCTACGGTTAGGACCTAGGGAGGGGCTTTTTAATGTACCGGCAACCCGTACAAATTTATTAAAGTTTGCACCAGTGATACGTGCTGTTAGAATACTTAATAGCATCTCTCTGCGTTTGGACATATTTTCTTGCTCTTTGGCGGAATTCCAGAGGGTGACACTTAGTGTGTTGTCCACTGTGTAACTTGTGCTTCTACCCAGACCCGTTACTTGGGACTGTACTATTAGTAATGTATGACTACTTTTGTTAGCTTGGGTCTTACCTGTTAAAACAAATGTATGTGTTAATTAATAAATAAATAAATAAATAAATAAACATTTTATTTATCGTTCAAACTTTAACACCCCTTTAAGGGATGAAGTTCAAGAAATCCTTGAATACGTATTTGTTTAATTATATAGAACAGCAGAAATACAAAATTTCAAGTAATGTTCATAATAAACAAAATATATTTCATACAAACTTTAACACCCCTTTATGGGATGATATTAAAAAATCCTTAAATATGTGTTTCTTTAATTGTATTGAAGAGCATAGAATTTCAAGTGATTTTGATAATAAATAATTTATTTTCATACAAACTTTAACACCCCTTTTCAACCCTTTAAAAGATGAAATTCAAAAAATCCTGAAAGACGTATTTTATTATTTTAAACTAAGACGCTAAATACCACTATTCGCTAAATATACCATTCATTTGAAATTAAAAATGTCAGAGTTTCATACAAACTTAAAACCCCTATTTTACCCCTTTAGGGGATGAATTACCAAAAATCCTTTCTTAAATGACGCCTACAGTATAAACTCAAAAGCCTTCCAAAATTTCAAACTTCTATCATTAGTGGTTTAGGCTGGGCGTTGATATGTCAGTCGGGACATTGCCTTTTATATATATAGATAATCTTTTTTTTTATTTTTTTAGTTTCTTACGACTTATTGTCATAAGACGGGCCTACGTTGTCCCCCCATATCTAAGTACTAATGCTGTAACATGGAAATATTGTAAAACCAAACCATTTTTAAAAGAGTAACCATGGAGTTTCTTGCCGGTTCTTCTCCATAGGAAACGACCAACCCGAACCGTGCACCTTTTGTCGACGTTTTATAAGTGCCCATGTAGGCCTATGTGAAATAAAAAATGATATTGATTTTGATGACAGCACAGCCATAATTGCAAGCGTAGACAAAACTGAATATGAAAAAGAAATAAACTCCACACTAAAAGCAATAATTGAGTTGTTTTAATAAAAATAACCTAGTCATAAATCTACATAAAACCAAAGTGATGCATTATTATCAGCGGCTACAGCAAGATGACATAATTACTAAGTATAAAGATCAAATCATAGATACACCCTCAGTGGCAAAATTCCTAGGAGTACATATCGACAGTCAACTGACGTGGAAATCCCATGCTGAATACGTTTGCCAAAAACTAAGTAAATCTGCCTATCTACTTTACATTATTTCCAAAAAAGTAAATTTAAGAACACTAGTGACAGCATACCATGGCTTAGTTACGTCATTGTTAAGATACGGAGTTATATTTTGGGGTAATTGTAGTTAAAGGGAAAGAAACAAAACAAGAAAGAAAAAATATTTTATCCATGGGTCCTCTTATTTATAATAAGCTACCCAATACTCTATTAGAAACACCCACCAATGATGACTTTGGACGAACCCACAGTTTGGTAATGTAAGCGACTACTAGCGCCGCCGTAACTGTATGTAGGAGCGGCAATGTTCTGAGTTACACCGCTCTTGTACCAATAGCGTGCGAGGTACTCGCGACGCTATTCGGTGCAAGTGTACTAGCGATTGTATAGTTATGAATGACTGTTTACGACGTGAAATGTGTCTATATTAACTTAGAACAAACTTCATGCCATGGATGTAGTCTAGGGTGGGCAGTGTTATTGTTTGAGTAAGCAGCGTGTAGACTGATACTGCTTACTCAGACGTCAAGTCCGGGAGGTGGATGAGATTGCGGTGTCACTAATGAGGTCACGTGTGACCGGGCGGGCGGACGCGCGTGCCATGGCGCGATATCTGCGATATGGGGCCAGGCAGAAGCGTCGGCCCGCGCGAACAAATTTGTGGCAAGTCGCTCAATGAACTTATCCAGGCTCTCAATCCCTGTGTCCCGCAGGATGACGTCATTCCTCACATAGCGAGGCACGTTCATGATGCATCGGAGAATCAGGTTTTGCTGGGCTCTTAATTTGTTCTTGGTCGCCTCGCCAGTGAGGGCGTACAAGCTGGGGCTGCATAAGTGATTACTGACCGCAGGTACGTCTTGTAGATGCCAAGCTTGGTGCGGGCGGGGAGGCGGGATGAGAGTACTAGATATAGGAGACTGCGAGCGACCTTGCACTGCGCCACCACCTTTGTGACGTGCAACCTCATCGAGAGCCGACGGTCGATGGTTACGCCCAGGTACTTGGCCTGGGGCGTCCACTCGATGTCGGCTCCTTGTAGTGTCAGTAGTGGTGGGAGGGTTCCCTGTCCTGTAACAAGAGCCTGCGTCTTACCCACGCTAAACGATAGCCGCCACTACGCCAGCCACTCGGGGATGTTGATGAGGGTGCGCTGCATTTTTACTGCCGCGTGCTTATCGTGATTTTGTGATGTAGGCGGCGTCGTCTGCATACAATGCTAGCGTCGCTTCTGGGGTAGTGGGGATATCGTCGGTGTAACGTGAGTAACACGCAGGCGATAAGACGGCGCCCTGTGGTACGCTCGCCAGTATCGGGCGGGGGGCGGACAGTTTGCCTTCTACCACCACTCTGAAAGTCCTGTGGGACAGAAAGGATTTTATTACTCTTACCACGCGACGGGGCGCGCTGGATGTGGCCAGCTTGTGGACTAGTCCTTCGTACCACACGCGGTCGAAGGCCTTTTCCATGTTGAGGAATACTGCTACCGTGTAGTCCTTCCTGTTGATCGTAGATGACAGCAGGTGCAGTGCCCTCGACAGCTGGAGCGTCGTACTGTGCTTCCGCACGAAACCCGAATTGTTCTGGGCGCGGTGCGAAGTGAGGTGTGAGATGTCGCAGCAGGAGGGACTCGAACACTTTAGAGATGGTGGGCAGGAGTGTGATCGGCCGATAGCTCTCCGGCTTCAGGACATTTTCGCCCTTCTTTCCACGAGGCCGGGAAGGAGCCCATGCGGAGTATCCCGGTGAACAGGCGCGCCACGGCCGCGATCATGCGGTGGGGCAGGTGGCGCAGCGCTGTATTCGGGATGTTGTCGGCACCTGAGGCCTTCCGGGCCTATGTTCGCAAAATAGCGCGTCTGACTGCGCCAGGCGAGAAATGGATGGCATCTTCATCGTGAGCTATCGGCGTGGCGAAGTAGTCTCTAATGTGCTGCTCGACTGCTGCGACATGTTCGTGTAGAGTGGTCGGGTTCGGTTGGAACTGACGCTCCAGGTGTACGACAAAGACCTCCGCTCGGTCACCCGCTACGTATTTGAGCGCCCCGTCAGTGCTACGCAGTGGTCGTACCGGAGCTGGGGTGTTCTTTAGTTGTCGGTACAACTTGTGGATGGAGGTCCAGTCACCCTCCACGGCGTCGATGTGTTCCTCCCAGCTCACGGTTCTGAGAGCACACAGCTCGGCCTTCACCTTTTCCGCGAGTTTGTTCAAGGCTGTCTTCATGGTCGGGCATCGCGTCTGTTGCCACTGCTTGCGTAGGCGCCTCTTTTCGGCAATGAGCCGTTTGACGCGCTGGCAGGGGTGGCTGAAGCACACTCCCCTGCTGTTGCGTCATCGTTGCTGCTTTCAGTGCTTGTTGTACCCAAGCAGTGATCTCAAGTCTCAGTGTACAAGATGTCTATCACGTCGGGCATGTATCTGTTAGTGTCTGGCCAGTGGGTCGGCGTCTCAGGTCCAGACACCGTGTACCCGTAGGCGTCGGCGTCCGCAAAGAGTCGTCTTCCCTTTTCGTTGTGCTGGAGACTGTTCCACGCTGGGTGTTTAGAGTTAAAGTCACCGGCGATGACGACGCTAGCTATTTTTTCCAAGTTGTTTGTTTTCACTGCCTGGACGTCATTGTTGTCCTTGTTGTCGCGGGCAGGGGCGGCTTTCTGGGTCGAATCCTGGGTCGAAGGGGGTGATGGGGCTTTCTGTCCTTACCCCCGTGTCCTCCGTCCTGAGGAGGAGGCAGCTTCTCCAGGTTGTGTGGGCCCATTTGCTGCCGCCATCAACGTCGTGCTTTGGGCCTCTTCTTGCGGCTTCGCCTCTGTCTGCACCATTTTCTGTGGGCGGCGGCGTGATGCGTTGGTCGTGATGGTGGCAGTGCCCAGCCACCTGTGTGTTATTTCCTTTTGGAAATTTGCGCAGGTGGCCGGCTGTTCTCTGGGTCGAGTGCAATCTCTTGCTGCGTGCCCCTTTCCACATCGTACACAGGCGAGTGGGCGGTGACACTGGTGCGACGAGTGCCTAAATTTTTGGCACCGGTGGCACTGAGCGGGTCCACGCTTGCCACGCCATGCTTCGAACCAGACACCCCGCATAAGTAGGAACACGTTCACGTTCTCTGTTTTATTCAGCACGGCGTGGAACGCGCAACCAGGTCGTCCCTGGCCCGCGTTTATGTGCCTGACATATTCGGGTTCATAACCCAGGCTGCGGAGCTCCTTCTCAATCTCCTTAGGGTTGGTATCTGGCAAAGCCCCCCCCCCCGCCCCCTTTAGTGCTTACGTAATACTTGAATGGAGGTTCTACTCAGTTTGTTACTTGTGTAAGAACAGAAACATGCATTATATTTATTTATTTAAAACTTCATGCAACATACAGATACATAGGCGGACTTAATGCCAGAGGCATTCTCTACCAGTCAACCAAGGGTGGTGGAGAGATAACATGGCAGGTGCATAAAAATTAAAAAAAAAAAGCTGAAGTAAAATTGAATAACAATATAGTTAAAATAAACATACATATATATTTACTATAATAAATACCTTTATATAGATATATAAATTAATAGAAAGGTGATTGAGACGACTCTGCTAATGGTGTAGAAAATAATGTCGCAGCTTCCACTTTTAAGCTTCAGCAATTATAACAATAGGGTCTATAAAAAAATTTGGTAAAGGTGACACTAAAATGCTAATTAAATCGTTCATATTCATATTCTTTAATGTACACAGAACAAACTTAAGTATACAAATACAGAAGGAAAACTTATGTGCAAAGGCGAGCTACACCCATAATTGGGTTCTCTGACAGCAAACTTCAGTTTTATAGAGATTTACACAATTAGGACCATTAGGACAGTTATCAAAACGCAAATATATTCTTTTTTTTGGTCACACGACTAACTTTAGAATAGGACAGCAATACCGGTGCTCTAGCGGAGCGGGTTATCGGTCTCTAGGCGGCTGACGGCTATTCGTGAGTCACTGACACCCGGTGTTAACGTCAAGAAGCTCAAGATGGTCCGTTATTGGCACGGTTACAGCTCAGCAAGTTGTAACCGTGCCAATTGAGACGGGTTAAATTGGATCTTTTTGCGAAAAAAAGACAAGCCTGGGTTTTAGCAGCATTAAACCTGTCCAGATTAGCATCGCCCCATTTTGGAGACTGCCTGCAAGGACAGGTTCAAACGCACGACATCACTAACAGACGTCTGTTGCAAGCAAGCTACACTACGAACTGGCGGCGATCAGGCACGGGCGCCGAAATGGCGCGTCATAACCACGTCCGAGCAACTACATTCCGTGTGTCCTAAATTGTGCTTTATTTCCTTGCATTATGTATGAAATTTAAATGGAATAGGTAACCGCCCGTGCCATGTCCGCGCCCGACGCCATTTTTGTGTGGCCTGCGCCTATGACTAAATAGCAAGCGCTACTTCTGATCATTTAGTCTTGCTTTCGATCCCTGGGTCGGGCAGTCTTATTGGGTTTGACATTCTGGAATTTTCAGTGTAACCCTGAGTCTGGATTTCTGGCCTCACGGAGATACTGGATCTAAAGCCCGGTAGCCCGTGCGTTAGACAAGTATCTCTCAGCAACAGTGCTGTTGTCTGCATATCCAAAGGTGCCGATCGTTTTTAGCAGATCGTTAAAGTGCAGTTAGAATATTTTTTCTGAGAGTACCGACCCTGAGGCATTAATATCCAATTGGTCCGACGAGCAGCCATCGAAAACGACTCGAATGGACCGTTCTCTCAGGGAGTCTGCAATCCAATCACTCAGACCACCGGGCAGACCGAATGAAGGATGTTTACCAATAAGCCTTTCGTGCCAGACTCTTTCAAAAATCTTCGAGATGTTGAAGGAGACGGCAAGCGCGCTTCTCGATGGCCTCACTCCATATGTGAATGGCATACAATAGAGGATCCCCAGTAGACCGATTTCGGTGGAAGCCGAATTCGGCTTCGAAAAGCTTCTAGGTATGCCAGCATTATTAAAATTAAGTGCACTTTGTAAGAGCATAGACGATACAGAGATGGGCATGTAGTTGGCCGGGTCAGCTCGACTGCCCTTCTTGAGCACAGGTTGTACGTAAGCTTACTGCCAAGCATTCAACATCCGGCATCCTTGTTGCCCCCTAGACCAGCTGGGTGAAATCTGATTACAAAACTTAAAACTCATGAAGACTCAAAACTAATGAAAAAAGATTATAAGTCAGATAACAGGACTCTCCTGATTATAAAGCTCAAAATCAAAATCAAAATCAATATTTTTATTTCACATAGGCCTACATGGGCACTTATAAAACGTCGACAAAAGGTGCACGGTTCGGGTTGGTCGTTTCCTATGGAGAAGAACCGGCAAGAAACTCCATGGTTACTCTTTTAAAAATGGTTGGTTTTACAATATTTCCATGTTACAGCATTAGTACTTAGACATGTGGGGACAACGTAGGCCCGACTTATGACAATAAGTCATAAGAAACTAAAAAAATAAAATAAAAGGATTATATATTTTATAAAAAAGTTAACAAATGTTAACTAGCAACTAGAAGGCCTACAATGTTCACACATTCACAAAACAATCGGTAAAAGAATCTATACATTGTAAATAAAAATAAGTATAACAAGACTAAATTTAACATGTGGCACAAATTTTGTTATCAGTGCTGTAACTATTCTTAGCAAAGGGCTATAAAGATGTTTGAAAACCATTGTAAAAGTCTAATTAAAAGAAGGAAAGAAAAATGAGATTGAGAATAGTTAGAGACATCCACATATTTGTGCCGTTTACAAGTTACCAGGGAAGCTGCATGCGCAGAAGGAGCTAAGGCCAAATGTTTTTATCTTCAACGTAGTCCTTGATTTTATAATATGCTTTTTTAATAAGGATACGTTTGATGTAGTTTTTGAACCTTCCATCGGTCAGTTCTATAACTGACTTTGGCAACTTGTTATAAAAGCGTATACTGTTTATAAGAAAAGACTTGCTAGTTTTCGTTAATCTGAATTTGGGTATTACAATTTCGTGCTTACTGCGTGTATTTAAATTATGGAAGTCGCTTCTAGTTTTGAACAGCCCCCGATTTTTACGGACATACAAAATACATTCCAAAATATAAAGTGAAGGTAGAGTCAGTATATCGATCTCTTTAAATTTTTCTCTGAGGGATTCGCGAGGACCCATTTTATAGATTGCGCGGATTGCCCTCTTTTGTAGGATGAAAACTCAAAACTACTAAAGACGGTTGTAACTAAGAGACTTGATTATAAAGCTTTAAATAATGAAGAAGATTATAACTAAGACACATATTTATAAATCATACAACGAATGAAGAAGATAATAACTAAGAGATCTGTTATAAAGCTACACACTGCGACACATCGCCCACCAGGTACCAAAAATATCCCTAACGAGAAAATATCCCTAGTTTGGCATTCGTCTGACAAACGAACTTTCAACGTGGCGGCCACTGAGCTAAAACAATACCTGAAGGAGATTGAGAATGAAAGGCTGAAGAATAAACTAGAAAACTTGAATGCTTCAGCTAAGAACGAACACTCACTGTGGAAAACTATTAAAAGTAGCAAAACAGCATCCCAATTGGCCAAAACCCCATTAAATTACAAAACAACACGTGGGCTAAAAATGACAAAGACCGTGCCGAGGCTTTTGCTTCCTTTCTAGCAGAAGTTTTCACTCCCAATAACTCAGATGCAGGTCCTTACAATGAGGTTGAGGAATATTTGCAAACGGACCTACAACTTAGTCTCCCATTGCCTAGTTGCTCACCTCGAGAAGTTCAGAGGGAGACAAGAAAATTGGAACTTAGAAAAGCACCAGGTTTCTGCTTGATAACAACAGAGATACTAAGGCAGCTTCCAAAAAAAAGCCGTAGTCTTCATTATGCAGCTATTTAATGTTATTTTAAGAACAGGATATTACCCAAAAGTGTGGAAGAAATCCGAAATTGTCATGATTCCGAAAGCGGGAAAGCCGCCACACCAAGTCGCGTCTTATATTTGAAAAGCTTCTATCGCGGCGATTAAAGCAAATCCTCGCAGAGAACAACATAATACCACCACATCAGTTTGGATTCAGAGCCGGTCACTCAACATTGGAACAAATTCACAGAGTCGTCAACTCCATAAGAGAACCACTCGAAAAGAAACAGTACTGCACTGCCGTGTTTCTCGACGTGTAGGAGGCTTTTGATACATTTTGGCATCAGGGATTACTGTTCAAAATTAAGAGTCAGCTTACTCATAATTGATACTCCCTTTTGAAATCCTACTTGGAGAATTGACTGTTTCGGGTAAGAGTGAAAGATGAATACTCGAAATTTTATAACATAACGGCAGAGGTTCCCCAAGGTTCGGTCCTGGGCCCAATATTATATCTAATTTACACTGCAGATATACCTACGACTGAACATGTGGTTTCCGCAACGTATGCAGATGACACTGCCGCCCTTTGCAGTGGTCAGGATCCTCATGTGGCTTCTGCTACACTACAAGAACACCTCGACAGAGTAGATTATTGAATGGGCAAGTGGCGTATTAGGGCGAGTGCCAATAAATCAACGCATGTGACGTTCACTCTACGAAAGCAAAACTGTCCTTCTGTTAAACTTGACAATGACGTACTGCCTCATAATAAAACTGCGAAATATCTCGGCATGCACCTGGACAGGAAACAGACATGGAGGGTACATATAAAGAAGAAGCGTGATGAGCTGGACATACTACTTAGAAAACTTCAAGGGCTCTTAGGGAGGAATTCACACGTGTCCCTGGACAACAAACTCCTTATCTACAAAGCAGTTTTAGTACCCGTCTGGACATATGGTTTTGAACTGTGGGGCTCAGCAAAAAAATCCAATGTGGAAATACTACAACGGTTTCAAAACAAAGTCCTAAGAAACATATCAGACGCTCCTTGGTGCCTTAAAACCAACGAACTGCACGAGCATTTACAAGTTACAACAGTGAGAGAGGAAATAGAGCTCAAAACAAAGAAATACAAAAACCGTATAATGTCACACACCAACAGCCTAGCCACCGCTTTAAATACCACAGGACAACAGAAGGCTTAAGCGCCAATATATATGGGACCTTGTTGAATAAAGCAACCAAGTACTAAAGAGGTGGTTTCTTTCGCTGGGAAGACGAACCTCACTCGACAACGACGCACACAACCCATCTGCTAATGGCTTCGAAAGCCGATCGCAAGACGAAGGAAGAAAAAAAAAATCATAACATAATTAACCTGTTTTGTAGAAAAAAAAATATTATCCTTTACCCCGTTATACAACAATTCAAGTAATTTATTTACGCCCCAGTTTCATTGCATAATTTTTAAAAAGTTGGATTAACGCCTTTGTGTACCTGCTTATGGTGTATTTTTATAGGATGTATAGGACATATATATTTTTTTTTGGTCGTAAAGCACACTCTATCTCAGGCATTATAAGACCAGTGCCATTCTTGAAAAAACCTTCTTAAACACATCAAAAATCTAAGAACAACAGAAATAACCAAACATCAACCCTCGGATTCTTTTATATAGCTCTAAAAATGTGAAAGATATAAAAAAAATTTTTTTTTTTTGCTTCTCCTGATGACCTTTGCTTTATGATAGACGCCCTTTGAGCCCACGATATTCTAGTAGTAACATTTTCGACGTTTACAAATGTCTTTCCCGATTTGCGACCTATGACGCATCCGTTTAATTATAATGTATCAAGTTAATATTGTTGTCTTTAGACCAGCGCATTGTGGTCACTGATTCATGTCGGACGTATTATTCTGTTGCAATATGACGCCATTCAAGTTTATGTGGTCAAATGAGTGAGTACGCGTACTGATAGCGCAGTTACTAACACATTTAGGTGCATTTAAGTACTTTGCATTTTAACTGTTCTGTTTTCTTGTATAAAAACATTGCTTCACACTTGGAATTTCTTCCTGTATCGTGGGTGCCTTTACAAACATTTAAACTCACATTTTATACAAGACACCCAGATCCGGCATATTTTTTTTTTTTTTTAGTCTTGGTGTCTCGCAGTTAAATGCTACGATTTACTACTGCTTAACCGGTCTTCCCTGTGGAAATTAACTATAGCCTCCAGCCAGACTGAAAAAGCTTAACCTAAGCGACCACGCTGAGGGCTACCCCCTGTGGGGTCGGACCTCGGCTCACGGCGCTGCTGGGGGGAAAACAAAGGCTGGATCGTGATTAAGTGTTTCTACCATCCGTTCGGAAATTACCTTAGTGGAGAAGAACGGACGAGAAACTCCTTTTAAAGCTAATATTTTAACAGCATTTCGTGGGCTGGCTTGATTTTAATGACAGGGACAATGCGACGGGCCTTGGCGGCGAAGGCCGGGTACCCGACTTGGCCACAGAGCACGCAGCTGGGAGGCTCCGTGCATTCTGAGTGGTCTATAGGACGGGTGCAGTCCTTAGTGCAGTTTGCCACACCTAGGCACTTTCCGCACCTAGGAGTGGCATAGCAATTGGTCTGGGAGTGACCATAGAGTTGGCAGCTGTGACACTGACCAACGAGATGGGGGCGGCAAGGCTTTTTAATAGATATGCCCGACAGGGAGCATACCGTAGTAATGTTGAAAATGGGATTGAGACCCTTGGTATGGCTGCAAACAACCAAAACCATGTCGTACTGTTGGCCGCCTCTTGCTTTATGCGGGTTTTTTGGAGCTAGTAAATCCTCACAGATTTCCTCCATGGGGATTTCCCCTTCAAAACTTTGGATTAATTTAAAACTTTGCACAGTTATCAAGGACCGATGACAATGCAATAAATTAAATAGTTTGTCCAATTATCCTTTAGGTACCAGGATCTCAGGATATACTCAGTATTAGCGATTGAACTTAAAAGTAAAAAATAAATGATAGTTTAAAAAACACGTTTTAGTAGAAAACCAAACTAAAATGTGGAAAATATAATTAGCAATAAATTTAAATTAAGAATAGTGTGATTAACAAATAAGTTTTAACAATTAAAAAAACTTAAAAAAAAAAACTTTTTTTAAACAAGCTTTTTAGCTTATCGTGCGTTGTCATCTCTGAGCGGGACCAACCAGGACTTGGGGTAAAATAAAACAGTTGAAATATGGATAACTTTGAATAGCGGTGTATTGGGAACAATGACACAAAAGCTACAGGCACATTCGAAAAAACTTAAAAATTAGGAACGGACGCAAAGTCGCAGCTAGCTGCTACGACGTGTAGATTAGGCGTTCCAACATGCCCCCGGACGTTGAAAGATTCTCTTTCAACAAGAATCAGCAGAAATGAGTAATGGGCAAATTCTGTTGAGGGCTCTCCTTATAGATTATATAGATAGACTCCAGCAGTAGTCCTGACGTCAGTCACACGAACGATGCCGTCTGATCCTGGATGGACGGCGACAATTCTACCTAACTTCCACTTAAGGGTGGTAGGTTATCCTCCTTTATCACTACCAAGGATTCCAGCTTCAATGCATCTTTGTAGGAACGCCACATGGTTCTCTGCTGCAACTCAGATACAAACTCCTTACTCCACCGAACCCAAAAATGTTGACGGAGTTGCTGGATTCTTTGGAATCGAGTTAAATGATGGCTGGAGTGTTCCTGAAGATTTCGCTGTGGCAGTGAAGGAAGTGTCCTGGAGTCAGAGGTGTAAGTTCAGCGGGATCGGCGGACAGCGGCGGCAATGCACGAGAGCCTTGGTCAAAATTGCCTCAATTTGGATCAGCGTGGTGTTAAGTTCTTCAAACGTGAGGTTACAATTGCCCAACACTCGTTTTAAATGGTATTTTGTCGACTTAACACCCGCTTCCCAGAGTCCGCCAAAGTGAGGAGTATAAGCGGGAATAAAGTGCATCTTAACTCCATCATTAGCTAAACTTGCACCTAAGGAATCGCAATTTAATTTAAAACTTTTCGATAAATCGTTGTACGCGCCAACGAAAGAGGTACCGTTGTCGGAATAAATTTTAACGGGTTTTCCCCTTCGCGAAATAAACCTATACAAAGCCATTAAATATTTATTACTAGTTAGGTCACATAGTTCCAAGTGAATAGCCTTGGTGGTGAAGCAAATAAATCGCTATGTACACCTTTACTAGCCTACAACCGCGGCCTTGCTGACTGGCACACATGATAGGGCCAGCATAATCTACGCCAACACTTTCGAAAGGGTAACCCCCCGGATGGATACGCTGCTGCGGCCAATTCCCCATTAATATTCCATTCCCCCTTCATACGACAACAGCGCACACAGTTACGATAGCAAGCCTTAGCTATTTTTCGGCCACCTATAGGCCAATATGATTCCCATATTGACGATAATAATAACTGTGGACCTGCATGCATCAATCTCTTGAGCTCGAAATTAAACAATAACCTTGTAAATAAATGAGTGGGCTGTATTTTTTTTTCCTTCTCTTCTATTGCAATCTATCTATAAGACATTCAGCAATATTTGTGTTCAATAGATATAAGTCGTGCGACGTGCGAGGTGACATGTCCTCATAATTTATGCATCAAAGCAAATCTTGTGGTACTCTTTTTTTGAGTCTCCGTAAGCTTGGAAATATTTCATCCATAAGATGGTGTGCCAGTTTGTTTGGATGTAACCTTTTCCTTTCTTTCTTCTTTCACAGTTTTAATACCGAGGTCATAGTGAAGTCTCTCATTTGTGACATACCATGGTGCGTCTACTATCATTCTTAACATTTTTGACTGAAATCTTTGTAGGATTTCTATATTTGAATTGGCAGCCGTGCCCCATAGTTGTATCCCATAAGACCATATTGGTTTTATTATACATTTGTATAGCAGGAGTTTATTTTCCATTGAGAGTTGGCTTTTTTTTATTAATTAGCCAATACATTTTACGTACTTGTAGTCCCATTGCTGGACGTTTCGTAAATATATGTTTTCTCCAAGTTAATCGTCGGTCTAAGTACATTCCAAGATACTTGGCTACATCAGATTGTGGGATCTGGACACCATTTACGAGTAGTGTAACTGGTGGGCAAGTCTGACACCGGGTAGTAAATGTGACCTGTACAGATTTCGTTTCATTGGCTTTAATACGCCAATCCTTCAGCCATGTTGTTATTTTGTCTAAGCTGGCTTGCAGCTTAAAAGAGGCTTGATTTGGATTATCGTCAGAGGCCATAATAGCTGTATCATCGGCAAATGTTCCCATTACAACATCATCAGATATTGGTAAGTCCGCGGTGTACAACAGATATAGTGGTGGTCCCATAACACTACCCTGTGGCACTCCCGCTTGTATTTTTTTAAGCTCTGTTGTTGCGTCTCCTTCACTGACAAAAAAGTGTCTTCCAACTAGGTATGATCTGATGAGATTAAAGTAGGTAATGGGTATGGTCTTTTTTATTTATATAGAAGTCCATCATGCCAGACTCTGTCGAATGCTTGAGATATATCAAGACAGGATGCTGTGCAGTATCCTTTCAGTTCAAATGATTTAGTGATACCCTCAACAAGTCTGTGAATCTGTTCAACTGTACTGTGCTTTCGTCTGAATCCAAATTGATGGTCGGGTATTAGTTTAGACTCATTTATTATAGGATTTAATCTTCTGAGAATCAAAATCTCCATTACCTTAGAGGTGATTGGAAGAAGGCTAATTGGACGATAGGACTTAGCTTCTTTCGGGCTTTTGCCCGGTTTGAGAATCATTATGATTTTTGCAACTTTCCATTGTGGTGGTACATATTCTCTTCGTATAATGGTATTATAGAGTTGTGTTAGGTATTTTATGCCCACATCCGGTAGTTGTCTTAGAATAGTTGCGGTGATTAGATCATAGCCTGGTGCGTTCTCTAGTCCAGGACTGTAAAATAATAGGATGTTTTTTATTATATGTAAAATCAGAATTCTCTAAGCGTCCTCCGACACGCATTATTTTATTGCTGTCTAAATAAACATTAAATTTGAGAAGGGCGCTTATTGAAGGTAAACATTGTTTGCTTGCAAGTTATTTGTACTCTGGAAATGAATCGATAATGCTTCCTGTAATTCTTCTTCTGTTATAAACTTACTAATTACAGGAAATTGCCTGCAAATACGAACCAATCTCAACACATATGCTATGGAACGAACAAGTCTCAAATAATTAGAGAAACGTTTAAATCTAAAAATAACGTGCAATATCTATTTTTAACCGACTGCCCAAAAAGGAGGAGGTTCTATGTTCAACATTACGTGTGTTTTTTTTTTATGTATGTTCACCGATATCTCCGTCAACTGTGGACCGATTTTGAAAATTCTTTTTTCGTTTGGAAAAGTATATTTAGAAATTGGTCCCACTTTAATTTGGCGAAGATCTGATGAAGAACTTCGAAGATATACAACGGAACTCTTCAATAAATAACGGCAAATCTCTCGGAATTGCTGCAAACGCATGTCTGTTTATTGTTTATACCATTTCATAACATAACATTACGCTCCAGCCAGTACGCTCTTAAGGAGTACGCAGATCTGTTATTGTGTCTGTGATCTGATATTCGGGTGATCAATTCTGGCGTTATAGGTACTTTACTAAACAACTTGCCTATTAGGTAGGTACAACTAAAAAGTGAAAATAAAAAAATCATTTTTGCAAAAAAATACTACCGACTTCTAAATAAAAACTACAAAGTGAAAAATTATTTTATTTTTGGAAGTCGGTGTCCATCACGCAAAAAAATGGTAGCTACAAAAGACATCGACTTCCAAAAAATAAAAATATTTTTCACTTTGTAATCCTTTAGATGAGATGATGATGAGATGGCCAATTAGTCTGATCTTCCTTTAAAAATTCGGGACCACACCACCACATATGTAACCCTTGCAGAGCATCAATATCCACGCCACGAGATATTAAGTTTGCTGGGTTCTCGGTCGTTGGGACATGACGCCAAGTACAATTTCCTACCTTATCTAGAATTTCAGCAACGCGATTGCGTACAAATGGCTGAAGTTTAGAAGGCAACATCTGTAACCATCCCAATACAATGGTCGAGTCAGTCCAAAAATACACCGGATCAAAATTTAATCGAAGTGATTTGACCACATTCTCATACACGCGACTTCTCACTACGGCACCACACAGTTCCAACCTCGGAATCGTGGTAGGTTTAATCGGTGCCATACAACTTTTGCTTATCAATAAGCGAACTATGCATTCACCAGAACTGCTAACACTACGCACATAAGCACACGTACCGTACGCGCGCTCAGATGCATCAATGAATACATGCAATTCTAACGTCGGATACGAATAGGACATAACAAAACGTGGGATACGCAAATCGTTCAGAAAATGGAGATTTTTAACAATAGCATTCCAAGCTGTGTTGAGTTCAGGAGACAATGGTTCATCCCATGAAAGATTGTCTAACCACAAGTTTTTCAACAACATTTTCATAGTCACTACAAAAGGATATACAAGACCCAAAGGGTCAAAAATGCGTGCAATTGCTGAAAGCAAACCACGCTTAGTACTGCCATTAGAAGGCAGTTTAGCTTTAATTAAAAAACCTAGTTCGTCAGAGTCAGCAAACCAGTCAAGCCCTGATAGTTTATTGGGCTCACTAGATTCCATACATAAATCGAATGATGACTGAGAAGTCCCTGAGACTAAATTAGGTTCGTTCGACTTCCACTTGCGAAGTGGCATGCAAGCTGTTGCTATTGCATTGGTGACCTCATTACCGTGCGCATTACGAATGAACATCACGCCATTTGAATAATTACCAACCGTGAGCAGATCTTCAACGTAAAAATCGTGTGTGATTATGGTGGCAATCTTATCATTAGTAGACTCAATGCCTAGCTGCTCAAGGCAACGCGTCGCAAGAAATGGTGCACTCGCCGTACCGTATGTGATGGTGTTCAGTTTAAATACCTTGACAGGACTGCAAGTGTCGTCACGCCAAATTACCTGTTGCAAGTGCCTATCAGATGGATGTACTACTTGTCTATACATCTTTTCAACATCGGGTAACAAGACATACTTATGCTGTCGAAACCGAAGGAGTATAGACAGGAGGTAGTCCTGAACCGTAGGACCCACCATTTGTAAATCATTCAAGGATACTCCTGAAGAAGTAGGGTAACTAGCATTGAACACTAAATGTAGTTTGGTAGTGGTACTACATTAACGTAATACGCCGTGATGAGGTATGAAATATGCACTAAAATCTTGTTGCTTATTTACGGTCATATGACCTAATGACTCATATTCTGCCATAAAATCGTGATATAATTTACTAAAATCGGGTTTAGTCTTAAGTCTGCGTTACAAGGTATATAAATATTTTGAAGCCCTATGAAATGAGTCACCTAGAACAGAAGGGTTCTGCTTCATTGGAATACGGACACAGAAACGGCCGTCCTCTAAACGAGTCGTATTTTTAATAAAATGCTCCTCGCACATTTTTTCCTCTGGCAAATAATTAGAATGCTGCGTGGTAACCTCTTCGAGGTTCCAAAACCGCGTCAAATTATCACGAATTAATCCTAATTTTACTCAAACTAGTAGTTCCTGTAATAGTGATGTATTACAGGAACTACTAGTTTGAGTAAAATTACAACTCATACTATTACATAATATACTATTCTTATATAAAATGGATCCAGAGACGATCCAGGCTAACCTAGTTTCAAATAGTACTGGCTTCCCGTCACCTAGCTTGAATTGTTGCGTACCTAACAGGTCCCAGAATAGATCAGCACCTATTAAAAGATCTACCTTGGAAGGCTTGTAAAAAGTAGTGTCTGCCAAACAAATATCAGTAGGAATATTCAGGTCAGAAAAATCTAATTCACGACATGGCATTTCGTTAGTTATTAATGGCAAAACAAAACAACTTTGCATTATAACTGTTGTTGAGTGACGTCATTTTTACCCGACAAGTATTGCCTACGCGAGAGGTCGCGTTATTTAAGCTATAGATTGAGCCATCTATTGGATTTGTTTTTAATTTAAGTAACTTGCATAGTCGTTTCGTCATGAAAAATGATGTACTCCCGCTGTAGAGTGTCGCTCGCACTATATGTTCATGATCATTATGATCATATAATTTTACTAAAGCTGTTGACAATAACACGCCGCGCTCCTTCGTATTGTCGCCATAAGAAGGTGAAATTTTCGCAGAGAAGGACACGTAATTGGCGTCAGTGTGAGCTGAGTGCGCGGGCGAAAGAGACGGTGGGGACGGCGACGAAGTTGTGTTATCAGACATCTTATCACTACGATTACAGTTAGTGTCCGATGTATTAATTAAAGTGTTATGCCTGAGCTTACATAACTTACAACCCGGCTTTTTACAATTATTAGAAAAGTGAGCCGAACGAAAACAGTTGTAACACAATTTAAAACTAGGCACTAATTTACGACGAACCTCATTACTTATGGATAAACATTAAGCGTATCCTTCTAAATATCCTATCTAAATTGTTTCCCTTCCTAATTCAAAATTGGCGCCATCCCGCTGGTGCCGCGCTAGCGCCTCACTGCGGTGAGAGTGAAAACTACGACTTGAAAAAATGGCGAAAAGCAGATAACTGCTCTTGCGCTGTGTCCGATTCAAAATAGGGTTAAAAATTACCCAAAAGGCTTCGCCAGAAATTGATTAACTGATTGGTTCTCGTAATCCTCCTTGTGAAGTGAAATCAAGCAGAAACGTGAACTTGTAGTGCATATTGAATATCCTCCACGCCGGCCGGCCCGGAGTCCCGAGTGTGGTGGATACCTTCAATCCCTGCCTATCCAGGTGAGTGTTTATACTTTTTCTCAACGCAAGGAATCGCAGGGTTGGGATTGCCAACATCGGAGATTGTAATTGTTTCTGCGGACGAAGTCCAATCATTTCTTTTTGGTGCCTCCTGTGAGGATTCTACTTACTCTCACATTCTCTTATTAATCATAAATTCTCGTTTTAATGAGTACATATTGCGTTGTAATATCGTGTATTCTTATTAATTTAATAAGTAACAAGTGATGATTTCAAGTGTATGCAGATTATCTACGATTTGTCCAAAGATGTTCTGAAGGATAGTTCTAAGCTATCTCCTTTCAAGGCTCGATACAAGAAGATTGATCAGATTAAGGCTGCTTTTATGGAGTCTAGCGAAAATGTCAATAGATTACAGTTAAAGTTAAAACCCAAGTCAGAAATAGATTTGAGTGCGATGTTGTCATTTGATGATTTGTATTATGCGTCTATCGAAGTTGCCGAATCTTTGTTTGCGACGTCGCTGCCTGCGCCCCACGCGTCTGCAGTCGCCGATCCGTCCGTACATTGTCGTCCAGAAGGTTCTATTGTTCAAGTGAAATTACCTAAATTGAAAATTCCACATTTCAATGGGAAAATAGAAAACTGGCAGACGTTTAAGGATAGTTACATCCCGCTTATTCATAACAATAGTTCACTTTCGGACACGGAAAGGTTTCATTATTTGCTGTCTTGTTTGTCTGGGTGTGCACTGACCTTGGCCAGGGGCGTACCTATAACCGAGTCGAATTATTCCGTGGTTTTCAATCTTTTATTAGATCGATATGACAACAAGCGTATATTAGCAAATACTTATCTAGAAAAAATATTTAAATTAACGTCTGTTAACAAGCCGTCACTTGAAACTTTATCCGAACTGACCAATGCGTTATATGAAAGCGTAAATGTGTTACGTGCTTTGCAAATTGATGAGCTAAGTGAATTTATGTTATTTCACATTGCATCGCGATCACTTGACCTTGAAACTAGGAAACGGTTCGAGTTACAAAATACTCACGAGATTCCTAAGTTCAATGACTTAATTGTTTATTTACAAACTTATATAAAGATTCTGGAAGTTAGTCAACCTGTCTCGGTTTCGACTACTCCTCATAAGGCAGGACATAAGGGTCAGCAAAGGTCATCATCATTTGTAGCATCTACGAACCAAAGTAATAATAATAATGCATCGGGCTCATTTGTTTGTTTATGTTGTAATGAAAATCATTCTATTTACCGATGCGGCAAGTTACATTCTATGACACTTGAACAGCGTCAACATTTCGTTAAGAAATTGAACCTATGTGCCAATTGCTTAAGGCCCGGTCACGATAATAATAATTGCAAATCTAAAACCACATGTTTTGTTTGTAACGCGAAACATAACACGTTATTACATGTTGAAAATATAAGTTTATTAAGGTCTACTGTTAATTCAAATGAGAATAGCGAAAGTTCCGCTAAAGCTACGAGCACACTTACTTGTATTACGTCACAAACTTCGAGTCCAAATTGTAGTACGAAGATTCTTGGCTCAGCGGTAGTTCGTTTACGTCACGCAGACGGCTCGCTCCAGTGTGCACGCGCCGTTATTGACAGCGGTTCGATGGATTCTTTCATTACCAGCGCATGCGTGCGCCGCCTTAGTTTACGTATAAGAAAATGTAACTTGAACGTTACCGGTCTCGGACAGAGTAATGTTTGTGACATAAAAGGTTATACTTTCGCTTCAATAATACCTCATTCTTGTGAGTCGCCTAAGTTTGACTTACCTTTAGTAGTTTTGCCTAAAATTACTTCCTTGCTGCCTTCATCAACGTTACCGTTGCACGTCAAGGATCATTTCAAACATCTTGATCTCGCCGACCGCGACTTCGATAGATCCGGTCCGATCGATCTACTGTTAGGTGTCGAGTGTTTTGATCAAATATACACTGGCTCACGTTTCACTCCCGGTCCCGGATTACCTTGCGCCTTGTCTAGTGTATTCGGCTGGGTGATAAGTGGTCAATATTTTCATAACACACCACCTAACAATATTCACAGTGAATCCGTTACGTCACTCCTCGCGTCCTCTTGCACGCTCGAAGATATCGTTCAACGGTTCTGGGATTCTGAAGAACCGCCGAAATGTAAAATTTCCGGTCCTGAAGATGATCTCTGTGAACACATGTATAAACAGGATACTTACCGTACACGTGAAGGTCGTTACGTGGTACCTATAATGTTAAAGAAGGATGCGCCTTCTTTAGGCGATTCGTCTCGCCAAGCTTTTAATCGCTTTCTCAGCTTAGAAAGGCGTCTTATTAATCAGACCGAGCTGAAAGCTGATTATAAGGAATTTATGCACCAGTACGAAGAACTAGGACATATGAAGCCTGCAGATTCTTCGACTACTGATCGTTACATAATTCCACATCATTGCGTCGTGCGTCCAGATAGCTCTACGACACGACTCCGGGTAGTCTTCGACGCTAGCAGTCGGACTACAAATAAACTTTCTCTGAATGATTTAGTTCATGTTGGACCGAAACTTCAAATTGACATTGTCGATTTAGTTACGAAATTCCGACTTCATAAGATTGTCTTCACTGCGGACATCTGTAAAATGTACCGTCAGATATTGATACGTCCTGAGGACAGGTGTTATCAACATGTTTTGTGGCGTGACGAGCCTAACGAGGCTTTGAATGAGTATGAGCTTAATACCGTGACTTATGGAGTCAGCAGCTCCCCATACTTAGCTATTCGCACTCTGCGTCATCTTGCTGAGGATCACGGTTCTGAATATTCAAGCCGCGCCGCTCAAGTTCTTTATGAAGATACATTCATGGACGACATCACTACGGGATGCTCATCTCTTGATGAAGCGAAACAATTAAAAGAGGATGTTACCTCGTTATTGTCAAAGGGTCATTTTGAACTTCGTAAGTGGAGTACGAATACACCAATTCTTTTGTCTGATGTTCCTCCTGACCATCTTCAGACTTCTAAATCCTTCGATGATGCTGGAAATGAGTTTGTCAAGATATTAGGGATACGGTGGAATCCATTGGATGACAATTTCTCCTACAAGTTTTCAGACTCGTTTGACGTTAAATTTACTAAGAGATCTATCCTCTCTATAGTGGTCCGCATTTTCGACCCACTCGGTTGGATAAGCCCGGTAGTGTTTTCTGCAAAGTCGCTTTTACAAGAAATGTGGCGCTTAGACTTAGGTTGGGACGAAGCTATACCACCACAATTGGCTAAGGTGTGGCATTTAATAGCAGCCAACTTATCTGATTTACAGAATATTTCACTACCGAGACTGATTATGCCCTCTAGTCCTGCCGAAGTGCATTTGGTAGGATTTTGTGATGGTTCACTCAAAGGGTATGGCTGTTGTGTATATCTTTGTGTTGTTGTGGATGAAGTTACCACGGTCACTAACCTGTTAATAGGTAAATCTCGAGTGGCTCCGTTAAATCCGACAACGATAAATAGACTCGCAGCTGTGCTTCTAGCGCAAGTTATGTCACACATGCACAACTTACTCAAGGATAAAATTCACATAAATTCTATGAAAGCCTACTCGGACAGTACCACCACTCTTTCTTGGCTCAACACGGCACCTCATTTGCTAAAAATGTATGTAGCAAATCGAGTCGTGCAAGCAACCGATTTAATTGGTCCCGAAATTTGGTTTCACGTGTCCACTGAGGATAACCCGGCCGACTGTTGTAGTCGCGGTGTTCTCTGTTCAGAATTATTTGATCACCCACTCTGGTGGAGCGGGCCTTCTTGGTTGCAAATTTCGCCTAATAAATGGCCTTGCAAACGTACGTTCCTCGTAAATGCAGAACTGCCGGAATTAAGAACTTCAGTTCCAAGCAGCCTACACGCTACTCAATCTGATAATCCGCTTCTGACGTTAACTTCTAAGCTTTCTTCTCTGACAAAGATTCAACGAACTTTGGCATGGTGTTTCCGTTTTATATCAAATGCAAAGGTTGTTTATTCAAATATAAATTTCTCCCCCCTTAGTAGTTCTAAACTCGATAAATCAATGAAGATGCTAGTCAAGTTTACTCAAGACCATTATATGTCGTCTCACGTCAGTTAAGTGAAAAATCATGAACAATGCGACAAGTCGATTCAAAAACTGTCTCCTTTTTTGGATGAAGATGGTTTATTGCGAGTGGGGGGACGCATCGATGAAGCTAATCTATCGCCATCTGCGTTACATCCTCTTCTCTTACCTAAATTGAGTCCTTTGTCGAGGCAGATTGTCGAACATTTCCATCTAAAATATCTGCATTGCGGCCCTCGGACTTTACAGTCTCTAATTCATAGAAGGTTCTGGATAATTGGGTTGAGACTACTTATTCGTACCGCACTCTCAAAGTGCGTGCGTTGCTTCAAAGTAAAACCAGTGTCCAGTCAACCCATGATGGGCAAGCTCCCTGCCGCTCGTCTTCAGCCCTCTCGATGCTTCCAAACCACAGGTATTGATTTCGGTAGCCCATTTATTATAAAGGAAAGTCGTCGACGTGGAGCAAAAACCTATAAAGCATACATATCTCTTTTTATGTGCTTGAGTTCGAAAGCCGTCCATTTGGAGGCCGTCACTGAGTTGAGTTCTGAAGCATTCCTCGCGGCTCTTGATAGATTTGTTTCCAGTCGCGGAATGTGTGATACAATCATTACAGATTGTGGCACCAACTTTGTGGGTGCAAACAAATATCTTAACGAAATAACCGGCGAGCTTCGCAAACATCAAGCTGACATATCAGATGGTTTGGCTATCCGTCAAATAAAATGGAAATTTAACCCGCCAGGTGCACCACATTTCGGTGGCATATTTGAAAGTGGCATAAAGTCCACAAAATATCACCTTAAGCGTGTAGTTGGCGCTCAAGTTTTAACTCTGGAAGAGATTATTACGATTCTCGCTAAAGTGGAAGCTGTGTTAAATTCACGCCCGCTTTGTACTTTGTCTTCAGACCCGCAAGAATCGAACGTCTTGACTCCAGGACACTTCTTGTCGGGAGGTCCTTTAGTTTCACTACCTGAAGAACTTGTTAGTGACTGCTTATGTCCACGTTCTCGTTGGCAAATGCTCAAGAAAATAACTCAAAGTTTCTGGCTTGCTTGGCAACGTGATTATCTGCATACGCTTCAACAAAAAACTAAATGGTTCAAAGATACACCTAACCTTAAAATAAACGGCTTAGTCCTGGTTAATGAGCCTAATCTGCCTCCTTTACTATGGAAATTAGCTCGTATAGAACAGATCCATCCGGGATCTGATAACATAGTTCGGGTTGTGACTCTTCGAACTGCAAACGGTAAAACTATGCGCAGACCAGTAGTTAAGGTTTGTCCGCTACCAATTAATTAACTATTATCTTATATCTCGAACAATATTGTGTATTGATCAGTATTGTTCAATTAAAATAGTTTAAGGTACTTAGGTAATTGTGCTTATTAAGTAAGAATTTTATATTTCTCGAGCACTGCTAGTTGTACTCTGGCAGTCCTTTAACTTGCGAAATCCTGGTCGATTTCGAGTGGGGGGAAATGGATAAACATTAAGCCTATCCTTCTAAATATCCTATCCAAATTGTTTCCCTTCCTAATTCAAAATTGGCGCCATCCCGCTGGTGCCGTGCTAGCGCCTCACTGCGGTGAGAGTGAAAACTACGACTTGAAAAAATGGCGAAAAGCAGATAACTGCTCCCGCGCTGTGTCCGATTCAAAATAGGGTTAAAAATTACGCAAAAGGCTTCGCCAGAAATTGATTAACTGATTGGTTCTCGTAATCCTCCTTGTGAAGTGAAATCAAGCAGAAACGTGAACTTGTAGTGCATATTGAATATCCTCCACGCCGGCCGGCCCGGAGTCCCGAGTGTGGTGGATACCTTCAATCCCTGCCTATCCAGGTGAGTGTTTATACTTTTTCTCAACGCAAGGAATCGCAGGGTTGGGATTGCCAACATCGGAGATTGTAATTGTTTCTGCGGACGATGTCCAATCAACTTAAAGCAAGGAACTATAAACAATTAGTTAAACTATGGTTACCTTTGCAATCGGGACATAGCTTTGTGACGGATTCAGTGCTTACATTATTAGAATTTTGTGTTACCATTGATTTAATTTTACTCGGGACACCTGATTTAGCTATACCTGGCACGTTGTGTCTTGATATTTATAAAGTTTCAACTAAATCAGCGCGTGTGCGAATGAAGTGGAGGAATGCATCAAAAGTGATCTTGCTGTCCTTGTCAGTATGACCTTTAAATTGCTCCCATTCGCGATAAGACTTCTGATCCAACTTACAAGTAACTAAATATATCAACAATGTATTCCATTGTTTGTCTGGTTACCTAACGCTTCTAACGAACGCAAGTTTTTATTTAATTGGTCTATTAAACCTTTCAAAGCGGCTGAGGACTCCTTTGTGATAGGATCTATATTAAATGAGGCTGACACGTGATTCTGTACCAATAATATTTTATTGTCAAATCGATCGCATATTAAATTTCAAGCTACATCGTAATTACTAGCGGAAATTCAATCGACTGAATAACCACAGAAGCAGATCCATCCAGAGAAGCACGCAAATAATGAAATTTGTTGATTTCATCAATCTCGTCATTATGATGGCTGAGACTAGTAAAGATGTCACGAAACTCTAACTAATTGCTATATAATCCATTAAATTTTGGAAGTTGTATGGTAGGCAACTTAACAAGTTTATAAACACTACCACGACTATTATTTCTACAAACCAAATCATTATCTTTATTACATTCATTCATTAACTGTTGAGCCCTCGACAATGCTTTATAATAACGTCTCGAACTCGGTACGTTCAGACAACTGGTCCTTCACATCATCAACCATACATTCTAACCTCAACTGTATCTCATCGTATTGCTCGTACAACGACAAAATCTTGCCAGCTGTAATCCCGTGATATCACAACTGCTTAGTTTCTTGTCATTAAGTGCGTCCAGGTAACTAGTGAATGTAGTTAAGCGGCCCTTAAAACTGCCTCGCTTCTTCACTAATTCCTTCTCCTTGGACATACTGGGAAGTGAGTGTTTTCGACCTGAAATGTATACAATAGCAAATAAGTTTATATACTTAAACAGACGTTATGTAGGTACTAAGTTATACGATTGATTTTTACTGTGATATGACAATTTAATTAGGAAATTTTTAATGTAAATAAGATGTGTTATATAAACGTGTTATATAAACAATAAATCTGATATCTAATGGAAAGTTGTAAACTTTTATTTATAAATACCTCAACCTGCAAGTTAAATGAATTAGGATACAAGTAAACAACAAAATATAAAGTACATTACGGGTTAATTAACTAACATTAGTCAATAATAGGAAATAATATCTAACACTTACGAGAATAAACTATGGCTGATACCTACGCATCAACTTACACTTAATTAACTGAATGGTTATCGTTCTAGTACAAATTATATAAATGTAGTGTGAATTCCTACTATACTTAAAGTATTATATAATAACAATTGTACGCGTAACATATGGAAATAACGAAACCATTCAAAATGCAAAACGGTACTCAATGAACGCAATTTATATTATTACAAGTTTAAACTGCACTAAATTTTGGTAACTTATAATTAAAGTTAGATACAACCTGTACGAGTGTTGGGTAACGATATTATCCATAAAACTTAACACCGTGAAGAAAATATGTAATCAATCCACATACCACGCTGCCGGCGTACATAACCTCTCAAGTCCTTGTAAATTATGTATTTCAGTGCCTCGTTAATATCGCTGATTTCATCAATCTTCGATGTTATATACCACAATACCACAATCCAGCTCGATGGACCATGAGCGGTACCAACCAGGACTTGGGGTAAAATAAAACAGGTGAAATATGGATAACTTTGAATAGCGGTGTTGTGGTGTGTCACGTACGTCACGTTTAGATCTTAGTTTAAGTTAAGGTAGATAAGCTATGTTCATAGTTTTAGCACGCACGGACTAGGTATATATTCTGTTAATAAAGGAAGCCTTGTGTCTTCAGTCTCCAGTTGACTCATGGAGTAGTACACATCAAGGTGTTTACTTAACCCCTCCTTCCCTCCACATCGCAGTGTAATGGGAACAATGACACAAAAGCTACAGGCTATTACATTCGAAAAAACTTAAAGACTAGGAACGGACACAGAGTCGCAGCTACCTGCTACGACGTGTAGATTAGGCGTTCCAACATCATCCAAACCAAACATGTATGCAAAATTTCATCTTAATCGGTTTAGGATAACTGCTTTAAAATTCAGTTGCAAGATTTGACCCGAACACACTTACATACATACATAATATATATTGCAAGTTATTAAAAAACTTGTAAAAAAATATTATATAAAAGCGTGGGGTGCTTGATATCAGTTGTTATAATATTTTATTGGCAGATATTGGTAAAAGTATAGTCATTATGAAAATATCTTAAAAAGCACCCCACGCTTTTTAAAAATATTTTTTTATTAATCACACTATTCTTAATTTAAATTTATTGATAATTATCTACGTGCCTGATGATTTTGGTTTCTAGTCACATAATAACATGAAGATGTCTGATTGTTTGCAGGTTCAGGTCGTCAGCCAGACATTTAGAAGTGTGAAGCTGCCGAGTGCTCCCGTATATGCGAGTGTCGCCTGCTTCCGTGTTGTTATCCAACTTGAAGACAGTGTTAAGTAAAGCAGTTTATAGTCAATATGAGTGCTGCAATGTACAAAAAAAGTGAAGGAACGTCGGGGATTCGCGGGCAGCTATACGAGACTAAGCTGCTCAGCTTAATATTCTACAGAGCGAAGTATGACGACAATATCGAAGAGTTTCAGCTAGCTTCCAATATCGCTGAGATAGGGGCATTCGATGATATTTGCTTCAAGGTCAAAGTGAAGGGATTTCCGAAACCTCTTATTGTGTCCATACAGGCCAAACATAAAGACGACAGCGAACAGACTCTCCATGTCAATATGATAAAATATTTTCGCAGTTATTTGAAAATTAGAGAGAGATTTGAATCGGATTATAAAGACGACCTATTTCAAGGTAAATTTCAAGAAACAGAAATTTTCTTCATTATATACACGTCCGGCAAAGATACATTTGACAATGACCCGATTGAAAGTGATTTTGCCTCAAAACTGAACGATCTTATTGGTACCGAAGGTACAGCCAAGCAACCCTATAAACGTAAAGCGGATGTAAAGTTCCTGTGTGAAATGCTTATGGAAGACCAAACAATCTCACTGGCCAAACAGCTAGCCACTTTTATAAATGGTGAAAGAAATTTTCAAATGATGCTCTCTGATGAGCTGATACTAACCTATCATATAGTTCTGGCGTTAAAAGTTTTCGACATTTCAGCAATTGAACACGATGGACACCGAATCGCTACCTTTCGACAAGACTTCTTCGATACCAAAGATTGCTACCTCAAACTATTCAAAGATACACTTTACAAGGAGATTCTTGTAAGACGAAAGATAGAAACCTCTGTTGTACAGGATTTACTGTCTGATTTCATAGCGAAGCCTACTGACGTTACAATACTAAGCAAACTGATAGGGACCGTTCTAACATATAGTAATGGCCAGCTAGAATTTGTAAAAACATTCACTGAGAACTTCGATTCACAATTGAATCAATCAATTCAATTCAATCAATTGGACGTTTCTCGATCTTTTGTCAATGAAGCTGTAGATCTGGCTGCAAGAGAAATATTATCAAAGGGTCTTAAAGTCCCGGCGGGGTTTGGTAACAAAGACCTGATGTTAAGTGGCAGCGATGCAAGAAAAGCCCGAAGAATAAAATATTTAACGTCAAAAGTCATCGAATTGCTGTCCAAGTCTAAAGCAAATAACATAGTCATTATAGATGACTCTTTAGACAGTGGATTCTTGCAGCTTAATGGAGGTATAGCTGGAGCCATCGGAAATTTATTTGTGCTTGACGGTAATGCCAAACTGATGAAGATTACAGATAACTGGGCATTACTAGGAGAGCATGCTCAAATGTTATATAATAAAATAACTGACGAAATTGACAATTTGCATGATATTCGATTTGATTTCAAAGTTCACAAGTTTCCAAAACTTTTTTTCGACTGCAGTGAGTATGAAGAGACTCTAGCGAGAGATTTCTTGAGCAAACTGTTATTCTATAGTAAACAAGCCGACGAGAACCGCGTGGAGGAAATATTAAAAGACAAAATAGAAGAGAACCAGCTTGGTCACCAAAACTACTTCCAAGCTAAAACTGATGCAATGTTTCTTAAATATCACGACGAAATACAGAAATGGTGGATGCAGTCAGCACAGGCACCGTATCTTACAAAAGACAGTGATATATTTGAGATCGCAGTAAATAATATTATAAAAGACCCATTGTTAAGCTCAGTAAACTTAACATATATGAGCAAAATAAAACATTTGATTGATTACACATTTACTGAAGATGTGGTGTGCTCGTGGCAATTTCAGAATCACACGAGTACTATTATCATTACAGAAATCAGCGTACTGACTGTTGTTAAAGTACTACAGCATTTCAAGAATACAAATAAGGACCAAGTTGTGTTAGATCTAGAATATATAGTAAATCTACCAACGAAAGATCGCAACGTATTAGAGACCGAGTTGAAGAATACAAATGGAGAAAAAGTTATTGTTTTTGTTTGCGATAAAATACAACATTCCAAAAACGAAATGAAAACATTAGAACACATCACGAAAATTATTCAAACCAAAAAATCTATTATTATCACCAATTATTTGTCAGTTGAAACATTGCAGAATTATTTTCCAAGAGCAGAGAGTCCTGTACATGATAAAAATAGTCTGAATGACATGAGTGAAGCGTCACAGAAGAGTATCTTGGAGACTGCTAGAGTGATGTTTCAAGACGTAGATGTAAGATTAGATTTGATAGTCGATGACGAATCAAAAGCATATGTCAAAGGACATATTTTAAACAAAATAATCAATAAGGACACAATTGAACTCGGTAAACTAATTGTCTCAAGGGATTATAATGAAAAAATGCACTTAATTATGGACAGAAAGATTCATAAGGCCAAAGGACCTACTCTCTCACCAAAAACTCTTTATAATATAGAAGATGACGTTGTACTTGTAACAGCAGAGCCCGGGATGGGTAAGTCAACCCTACTTACTCACCTATCGCTTAAAACTAAAAAAGACCGCCCAGAAGTATGGATTGTAAGGGTAAACTTGTTAGAATACTCAAGAGAACTCAACAAGTGGATGAAAAATAAAACAGCCGTCGACTTATTAGAGACTTTAAAGTTTATATGTCAAGTTATACTCCACATGAAACTTGGCAAAGAAAATGATGTGTTAATTTCGTTGGAGGAACAAAATGGTTCTGTGTATCTCAAAGAATGTACAGGCGATCATTCGAGTGAGTTCGAAATAAATTTGTTTCTAAATTTTTTTAATAATGGCAAGATGGTGTTTTTATTTGATGGTTTCGACGAAATCAGTCCGCATTACATAAATGAGGCTATACAATGTATAGAAGTTATCAATAACCATCCTAAAAAGCATAAAATATGGGTCACAAGCAGGCCGTATACTGAAATTGAAACTATTTTACAACAATCTTTCGGTTTTCCTTACAAAATAGAACACTTTTCTCGTGAGACAAAGAAAGAATATCTAAATAAAATTTGGAAGTCCAATTTGAATCTGAAGGACCTTGATAGAACGCAACTGGAAAACGGACTTGGCTTTCTGAAGTTTATGTATAGATCAGGAATCCTCGACATGCAAGCAGATCAATTACCTCTACATGAAATTTACGTTAACGCATGCTACTTTTTGCTAAAAAGGATTAGTTACGATAATACTTTCTACGAAGACTTTCTACAGGACTTACAGGAAGAAATAGAAATATATTTAAGGAATTATGATGATTACAATACGAGTGGTAATAATAATCCTTTACATTTATTTTTGATGGCACAATTTTTCATTACCCGTTTAAAAGACGTTAGAAACAATACTCACAATTGGAATGAAGTTTTTAGCACATTTACTTTTTACGAACAATACTTAGAAACGAAACTAAAAAAAATACGGTTTGAAGATAAAAACAAAATGGACATTTATAATCCTGATATTATGATTGCTTACGAAAAAGAACTTGCAGATTGTATAGCAAAGCATAAAAAAATAGCAGCTTATGCTATTTTCAATGAAGACATTGACAAATTGTTCATTGAGAAAGACTTGCGAGAAATCAAGGAGACGATAAAATGTATAGAAAAGGGAGGAGAGAAAACTGGTCTGATATGTAGTGTAGCAAACACAATCCCGATCTTTATACACATGACATTCGCTGAATACTTTGCAGTGGAGTATGTTTGTGATTTATTAAAAAATGCAAAAGAAAAAGAAAATCTCTGGGTTACATTCATATTTGATGTGATTTTTTTTAGAGATAACTTGAAGAATATTCGAACTATTTTTGATAGTAAAATGAAAATTGACAAAACACTTACAAGTGTTCTTGAAAATAATAAAGAAATAATATGTAGTTTGTTAATAGAGCAGAGCAAAGGACTTTTAGAGAACCGTTGTTGGCCGCCAATAGTAGCTTTACATGATAAGCTTCATTACTTCGTTTCTTTGTTTGCGACGACTTTTAAGAAACATATAAACGGCAGTAATTTAGAAAAATTTCTTAATTTCGTTATTGTTTCGAAACTGTGTCGCTTATGCCATGTTTTTCATCCTAATAACGAATTAATTGTTAGTGTCATCGATATAGTCAGGCAACTCGATAGTTCTAGATTAACTCGTTTTCTGAGGGATTCACACGAGTGCAAGTACTATTCAACCGGATACGGCGCGGACACACATTGTGAATTTTGTGAATATATAGCGTGGCTGAGCGGCGGCACAGCGGGCAAGGTTTGTTAAGACTAAGTTATACACAGTTTTCACTTTTGGAACATGTGTAAATTGTCAAATTGCATTTGTAGCGCAAACAAGTATAAAAATGTATGTACATTCAAGCGTTATGTCATAGTGTTTTATTATCCCAAGGGACACACTACCGGGATAAAAACTTCCTATAGCCTACCCAGAGTGTCAAACTATCTCCATACTAATTTTCATCTGAATCGGTTCCGCAGTTTTATCGTGAAAATGTAGATAGACAGGGTTTCTTTCGCGTTTATAATATTACTAGCTTTTGCCCGCGACTTCATCTGCATATTATCAATACTTTGAATAGCCTTATTTTTATTTCGCTAAGTATTATTGTAGGTATATTATTAAGGCCACCTAACTTGAGAAATTATTAGTTTACCATACAAACTTCTAGCCCCTTTATCACCTTATGGATGATTTCCGGGATAAAAAATATCCTTAATCCTTCTCAGGGTCTCAATCAATTTCCTTATAAAACTTCATCTAAATCAGTTCCGCGGTTTAAGCACGAAAAGGTATATATGGACATATCTTTAGTAAAGTTAAACATAAACAGAATTGTTATACTAGAAATAATGATAAGTTAGATCAACCAACTTATAGATAAGCTAAAGTATACAGTATGGAGTGCAGTATGGAGTACTGTGTTAAATTATAAAACAAAATACCTTGTGATGTATATATTTTTGGGAATATATACATCACAAGGGAATATTGGTGGAATGGCAACAAGGTAAGGATGGTAACTTGCAGTGCGTCTAGATGTCCGATGGTAGAAGGGGGCTGGTGGGATGATGGGGGCTTGTATTAAAACTAAATGAAAGAAAATTTATAACATTTATTCACAACATTAATCACACCTTATATATAAGCAAATTAGGGGAATCTCAACCCCTCCAATCCTCTTGTCATAATTTTTTTAGGCGTAATATTGTTTAGTATGTTTATTAACTGTGTAATGTTTATTAAGTTCAGGAAATAACTCTAAACTTATATTTTAGCCACGTTTTTAATATTCCTATAAATGATTACGTAATTTGTAAGTACAGGCCAGATATTGTTATTTAGAAGTATACTACTTTATAATACTTGGTGTAAGATCGACTACACAAGAGTAACGTAAGTTATTTGATATTATAAGTTTATTATTTCTAATGGTTGTGTTGAAGCTGTATCTATATCGTATTATGGCCTTTATTCCTAATATGTTATATTGATTTAAGGGCTACTCTATGTCCTTTGCCTTATCCTTGTTATTTTGAAGCTATAATATTGTAAATACTTTGTGTTTGTAAAAGATATCGAGAAATAGTATGAAAGAGCTTCCGTGGGGTTTGTTGCCCTTCTTCCCCACGAGAACTAGTCTAGCGAACGGGCAGTAAGCTCAATGAGCCTTCTAAATATGAATTAATTGACAAGCCTTACTTAAATAAATACCTAGTCTTGTCTTTCTGTGCTTTTATTCATAAAACCCTTTCCTTACACACCACATACATTAGAACTCTGATACACAGTAAATAACCAATAACCATCTTGACATTCAAAGCTTGCTATCTTGGTAGATACCAATACGTTTATATAGAATTTCATTCATGATTCTAACACGTGCTTCACTGTCGACCACATCATCATTAACAACAGGTGCGATAGTGGTCAAGCGCAAGCCTATCAATAGATAAAAATAATATAAGTTACGGTATATAGTAAGTTATTTATTAACTATTCGAATAATCGGAGAATTTAAATGAATTATTAAAATTAAGGATTGGACAGGATATTCGAATAATTGTATATTCGAATTGCAAACCCTAGTCGCCGCCCATGATGATCCGCCGGCCGAAGTGCCGCACACTCTTCTTTAGATGCTCCAAGTAAGGCCCTATCGGTTCTGGCTTAGGTTCGAACGTTAGACAGAATGTTAGCCTTCTTGCAAGCATTCGGCACTTTTCCTGACTCATACAAAAGGCGAAACAGGCTTGTCAGGATCGGCGACAGTTCAGGCGCACAGGTTCTAAGAACAATTGCTGGAATCCTGTCGGGGCCACTAGCTTTGTTCAAGTCGAGTTTGCGCAGCATCCTACGAACGTCCTTTTGATGGTTGCGAATATCCGACTTACTCATTTCGCATCCATCAGGAGAAGGAAGGGGCCGCGCGTCACCAGAATCCAGACGTGAAGATCCCGCAAAAAGAGAGGCAAACAAGTTTGCTTTCTCCTCAGCGGAAAGGGCCAGGGATCCGTCGAGTTTCGGCAGTTGTGGTAGTGAGGGACGGCAGAAGTTCAATTCAACCGACTTAGCCAGAGACCAGGGACCAAAACGCTTTACTACCAGCTGGGTATGAGGCAAATTTTGGTCTCAATACGGCTTATGTTGTCAAACCGAGCCCTTCCATCACTTTCTTGCAGGACTTGGCAGCCCTATTGAAGGCTCTTGCACTGACTCACATCCCTTGCTTTGCGCCTCTGAGCGTCGACCCATGCCAGGTACGCCTCATGTTTAAGCGAGTCGGCGTCTTTACATTCGGCGCCAAACCATGGCCGGTCAACGCTATATATTGCTACGCCAGAGAA
Source organism: Orthosia cruda (assembly GCA_964057195.1). Lineage (NCBI taxonomy): Eukaryota > Metazoa > Arthropoda > Insecta > Lepidoptera > Noctuidae > Orthosia > Orthosia cruda. The sequence goes on from OZ059826.1 coordinate 32,709,513, forward strand.
CGGAATGTAGTACTCCATTCCCTGACGCAACACATCAGTCACGGCGTCCGCGCAAGTAGGCTGCCAACGCATCTCATCCCAATCTGCTAACTTGTACCGACAATCCCGCCGAGCGCCTCTTGGGCTGGGATCGGATGGGGAGTGGACAGATACAGACTTCACCAGACAATGGTCGGAACAACCCAATGGTTACTTATCTAAGCTTACTCTGTAAAACTATAAACATTGTGATTTTTTGATTAATGAATAAACAATAAAACTAATTAAAGTGCTTGATTTTATTTGAAAAGAATTATACTGCAATCAAACCATGCACCCCCAGTCTAGTTCTTGTTTGTGTTGAATGAATAGATATTTTATTATTTTAAATTAATGTTAAAAAATCTTCGAATAGCCGAATATTTGAATATTTAAATCTAGAAGTATTCATTTTATTCGAATAGTAAAATTAAACGAATAGTGCAAACCCTAGCGGCGACGTCAACGCGCAAAACTCTTGGCGGGGCAGGCAAAAAACCGATAGGAGATGGTATGAGGCGGCTGGTGCTCTGGAAGAGATGGATCTGCAGATATCAATCAAATAAATGAACTCAATGATACTCAATGTCGGCGTCCAACGTTCCACACAGTGCCTGGAACCAACCTCTACTCAAGTGTAATCGACATTACGGTTTGTGCGACGGATCTGCTCGGCTTGGTGGATGACTGGAAGGTAGTGCAAGGCTTGAGGAGCTCAGACCATAACACCATCACCTTCAAGTTGGCCTTGGAGAAGGCAGGGGGTATACAGATTAGTAGGACGACACGCACATTTAATAGTAAGAAAGCGAACTGGAATCAATTTCGTGTGAAATTGACCCAGTTGCATACAGAACAAAATAACAATCCTTTAGAAATAGAAAAAAATAAAAACACAGTAGATTTAGATAACAAAATTCAGGTATACCAAAACACAATTATAGAAGTAGCCAACATATGTATACCCCTAATAAAGCCAAAAAACAGGGTCAGCTTACCATGGAGGACGGAGGAGCTCGCCACGCTGAAGAGGGCAGTCGCCACCAGGAAGCGCAGAATCCGTTGTGCAGCACCGGTCAGGAGAGAGGCCGTCGTCGCTGAGTACCTGCAGATAAAGGAAGAATACGAAGAGAGAAGAGCTTTCTGTGAGAGACAAGACGGGGAAGGGTTATGGGACGAAATACACCGGGTAATAGGCCGAACCAAGAAACAGCACGAAGACTTGCCTCTGATCGTGAACGGAAAGGTACTGGACAATCTCCACTCTGCCGAATTGCTGGCCGAAACATTCTACCCCGGGGATAGTAGGGAAAACGACAGAGAGAAGCATTAGCGCGTTAGAGCGACGGCTGAAAAAGTGAACATCATGGGTCATGATGACAAACATGACCCACCGTTCACCATCGAGGAGCTGAACTCTTCCTTGCGCACTTTTAACCCCAAAAAGGCCCCCGGGGTGGATTGCCTCACGGCCTGCATTCGATCGACTATGATCCGGGAACTTTCCTAGCACTGGCTAACAAGTGCTTGGAGCTGGGCTATACTCCCGGGGCCTGGAAGGAAGCCACAGTCGTGATCCTAAGGAAACCCGGGAAGGAGAGCTATACGGCTCCAAAATCTTACAGACCAATTGGCCTGTTGCCGGTGCTGGAAAAAGTCTTGGAAAAAATGGTCACAAACAGAGTGAAATGGCACATTATACCGAAACTCAGTATTCACCATTACGGGTTCATGCCCCAGAAGAGCACGGAAGACTCTCTCTATGATCTGGTAAAGCACGTACGCAGCAAGCTAGCAGAGCGCAAGCTGATCGTTATGGTGTCGCTAGACATAGAGGAAGCTTTCGACAGCGCATGGTGGCCAGCTATTAGAACCAGACTGGCTGAGGAAAAATGCCCGGTAAATGTGAGGAGGATTATGGACAGCTACCTCAATAACCGAAGGGTCAGGGTCAGGTATGCAGGAGAAAAGGTGATTAGGGAGACTTCGAAGGGCTGTGTACACGACATTTCTATGACATTTTTTTTTAATTATTTTTATTTAACTTGATTTTTATGATACTTTTATGATTGAACTTACTATCAATATACTATTTTTTGTTTAAAAATTCTATTTAAGTGTTCTATAGATCGATTTAATTAATATTAACAGTTTTGTAAAATTTATATTTGTACGCCTGGATAGGCAAAACATGTATGTGCCACAAATAATAAGTTTAACCATTTTGCATGCATAAGTTATGTAAACACATGTTATGGCAAATAAATTATCTTTATCTTTACGGATCGATTGGAGGACCGATCCTCTGGGACACCCTACTGGACCCCCTACTAAAGGGGCTGGAGGAACGGGGAGACTACTGCCAAGCTTTTGCTGACGACGTGGCGATTCAGCGATCGAGATTGAGCGGAAGGCGAATGACGCCCTCGCCCATGTTTATCAGTGGGGGGTACAAATTTGCACCGCATAAAACAAATGCGATGGCATTAACGCGGGAATTGAAGTACGACACCCACGGCTGAGCATGGGAGGGGTCGCCATTGGCATTACGCAAGAGATCAAAATCCTGGGACTAACTATCGACAAAAAGCTTACATTCAACAAGCACCTAACGAATGTGTGCAAAAAGGCAATTGGTTTTTACCATCAGTTGTCGAGGGCTGCGAAGGTCAGCTGGGGCCTCCACCCCGACGTCATCCGCACCATGTATTTGGCAGTAGTCGAACCGGTTATAATGTACGCAGCAAGTGCATGGGCACCCGCAGCCACCAAGCTGTGTGTAATGAAGAGGTTAAATGCGGTCTAAAGAGGATATGCACAGAAAGTGTGCAAATCCTATCGCACCGTATCCCTAAACTCGGCGCTGATGCTGGCTGGGATGCTTCCCTTCGATCTCCGAATACAAGAGGCAGCTGCCCTGTATGAAGCAAGGAGGGGAGTACCTCAGCCAATGCTAGGAGACAGGGACGTTGAGCGACGCACCGCATTTGCCTCGACACCCCACCCAGCGGAACATATGAGTCTGCAGTTCATATGCCTGGCAGACCAAGAACTACTCGCACACCACTGCACACAAGCAGTGCAGATATATACGGACGGCAGCAAAATTGATGGAGAGGTGGGGGCGGCATTGTCTCTCTGGAGCAAAGGCGCCGAAACCAAATGCCAAAAAAGGAAGCTGTCGCCCCACTGCACGGTCTACCAGGCCGAACTGCGGGCCATATGCAAAGCCACGCGGGAGATCCATAAGCACACATAATGGTCTTTTGGCATCTTCAGTGACTCACGATATTCAATGGAGACGGTCGCAAACCACCGCTCTTCTCATCCCCTCGCAGTCGAGACCAGGGAAAACCTGAGAAAGTGCAGCATCCAAAACAAGCACGTGGCTTTGTTTTGGATCAAGGCGCACTTGGCTAAAGAAGCGGCATTACACCTCAAAAAGAGGCCAGATTACGACCAGTGTCCGGTGTCATTCGTCAAGCGACAAATCCGGAAGGATTCGCTTGTCGAATGGAACAAAAGATACAGAACGGGGGACACAGCTGCAACGACGAAACTTTTCTTCCCGGAGGACGCTTATAACATCGTCAAAAAATTAAGACCAACAGGGTTGATTACCTAAGTGATGACTGGGCATGGTGGGATTTCAGAATAACTGAACAGGTTCAGGTGTAAGGAAAGCCCATCATGCGTTTATAACCCTGACGAAGACGAGACAGCGATCCACATAATTACTGACTGCCCGGTATATGCCCGTGAAAGATGTCAAATCCAACAGAAGTTAGGAATTGACATTAAACCAGGGAATCTCAATAGGCTCATATCTGATAAAAATTAAGGCATGACATTTATTGAATACTGTTTCAAAATTACACAAAAAACAGCTCGAAATTATATATAATCTATAAACAAAATAGAATCAAGATATTGTTAAGAACATGCTATATAATAAGTTAATATAAAACCTTAGAAAATATAAATAATTTAAGAACTCGTCAAGAGACAGAGTTAAAAATGTAATAGAGAATAAAAACAATGTACAAATTGATCTCGAATAAAGATGAGCCCCAAGGTCTCTGACTATGTCCAGGGAACATCCCTAGTTCGCAGAGCCCCGAGTGGTAGGCGCCGTCTAAAATTATGAAAAAAAAAATCCCTGACTACCCTGCCTACCCTACCTACCCAACCCTACCTACCTACCTAATAGTAACTAATATTTTTTATCTATCATCAATAGTTTTCTCAGCGCACGCCAAAGAATGAATTTTATAGGCAACATTTTGCTACCTTGGGTTACATTATTGCAATTTTCATAAGGACCTCTAATCTATTTGAAAAATATTATAGCCTATGACGCTCATGAATAATGTAGCTTTCTACTGGTGAAAGAATTTCCAAAATCGATTCTGTAGATTCAGAGATTACCCCTTACAACTTCACAAACTCACAAACTTTACCTCTTTATAATATTAGTATAGATTATGTTATGAAATAACGCTGGATAAATAAACATAGGTAGCTAAGTAAACCTATTTACCAACTAATAAAAAACAGACCATGAAATAGACAGAACCTACAAAGGGCACCGATATCAATATTGCCTGGAGCCCAAAAGTAGCCCGTTCCGTTCCTTTCCATTTTATGTGCTCAGGTTGATGTTAAACAGACGCATTCTGTTTTTCTTTGTTCCTAAATCAACATGAAAAAATTGCTCCAAAAATAATCCCAAAACGGTATTAGCTTACTTAGGTGGCTACATACTTAGTGCCTTTGATATTTTGTTTTGGCTAGAGTAAATACCTATCTAGAGATTTTCGCGAATTTACTTAGGCAAGGACCTGTGGAGGAGGGTGTGAGGCAACGATCTTCACGGTTGTTATCAATAGTTCAACTGAAGAGGCCTTTGTTTGTTAAGCAGTTCTATTGCATAAGTTGATATTATGATGATGACGTGTGAACGCTACTTTCAGATTTCATCATGCTGTCATGTGGTTTGGAGACTAGGTACCTACATGCTTCGTAATCAATAAATTGGGCCTATTGCTCTCCACTGTTTGACAAAGAACTCATCCACTGCGACACAACACCCATCTATCGTTTATTCCTTTTGCATCTAGTCTGTCCCAGGTTAGAACAGGCTGGATACGGAATGCGGAGGCCTATGGACTTAGATTGCGCTTATGCTTGCTGGTATGCGGTCTCCATTCTGAAACTCATCTCTGTAACGGGCTGTAGGACCTTTGACAAACGTAGTTTGCCAATTACCACTTCAAGCTGAAGTGGCGCTGGGTGGGCTACATTTTGTCAACTATTACTAATCCTGTGAGCTGTGTCGAGAAATGAGATCGATAATAGGACTCCTACATACATATTATCGAAAATATGCACCATAGATTCCAACAACCAGCAGTGGACATTATCGGCATTCTAAAATCTGTTCCAAAGTGGATTAAGCCCATACCATTACTAACGCCACGACAGAACTAAGCCAGTTCATTTCAGTCAGCCCGTAAACGCCGACTTGCGGATTGTCCGCGTAATTTATGTCTGCGGTGGCAGCTAGCAAGTTCGATATACGCACTGGAATGGTCGTGTTGCGTAATTCACATTCCTAATTACCTACCACAACAAACTGTTAGTACCTGTCATCTGATATTGTTAGGTAGTTGCTTAGATGTCGCTGCGTGATTTGTATCGCTGTCAAAATTATATATTCTCCATACCTACGAACTAGGTAGGTATTACTCGGACTTACCTGAAATAAATATATCGAATTGTTTTTCCAGCAGCCTAATTGCGTACTTAAGTTCGGCAGGGCAAAGGGTATGACTCCATGAAAGAGTATGATAAATTCCTTTTTATATGCTTTTGTTTAACTTGCAATGAATTTAAGTATGTAGGTGTTCGGTTCAAATCTTGTAACTTAATTTTTAAGCAGTTAACCTCGAAATTTTGCATAGACGTTTGGTTTCGATGACAATGCATGGTTAGCTACGTGACGTCATTCTAAATCCAACATGGCGGATGGCCCACGATGGCGGACAAGTTATTTTTTGTGCACTGCCATGTTATGGATATCAAATAAAAGGGCTTGCTAAGAAGAATACGACAAAAGATGTTTAAAAAAAAACAATATTTTATTTTGTTCGGTACCTATTGCCAAAAAATATTGGACTCATTCGAAAAGAGTATCTTCACCAATGAAAGCGTCCAATATGCTGAACTCACTTAGCCAATTAGGCTGCGGGACTCGTCGAATTTCATTGATTCATGCATGCGTTCACTGGACTCGGCGCTTTTATGGGGATCACCAGTGTCGCCACTGTTGAATCTTATTTTCAGAAGTTGCAGTGGTTAGGAATAGTATGGTGGGTTTGTTCTAAAATAAAATAAATTAACATTTACACATAAAAGAGCATTAAGAACACAAAATAAATATACATCCAATCCAATTAAATATATATCCGATTGGGAACAAGTATTTTCACTGTTCACTAATAAGTGTATTGTAGCAGGAGATTTCAACGGCCATCATTCATGTAAGTCTGACGCGAGAGGCCTACAAATATATGACTCCGCGTTAGACAATGGCTTCGTTTCTCTCAATGACGATAGTATGACAAGAATTAGTTGTGTCCATAAAATCATTCAACGAAGTTCTCCAGATGTGACATTTGTATCTACCGACTTGTCTCACTTATTGAACTGGGGTGTTATGAAAGAGTGTTTGGGGAGTGATCATTTGTTTATAAAGGTCTCATACAAATTTTATAGTAATGCTCAGTTGGTTTATAATACTATAAAACGTAATTTTGAGTTAGCACAATGGCTAGAGTATACTAAGTGTTTAGAAAATTATTTACTACTACCTGTTGACACTGACTCTGTACAATCTATGTATGATAACTTTATCAAGCGGGTGAATAAAGCCGCAGATCAGTACATACCTCTAATAAAGGGATGCAAGAACTTAAATAATGGATTCCGACCTAAGCCTTATTGGAACCCTAAACTATCCCGTTTAGTAGCACAACGAAGATTGGCCTTAAAAAAGTTTAGAAATAATCCTACTCCCGACAATCTCACCATCCTTGAACGAAAAACAGAAACCGCAAAGACGGCCATACAACAGGCGAAGACAAATGATTGGGAAACATATTGTAGCAGCATTGATGAACGGACTTCCAACTCGGATATGTGGAAACGTATGAACTCGTCGGAATTAACTCCTCAAGGTCATACGTGTCTAATGAAGAAACACTTGAGCTCCTTTGTAATCTCGCGTCCGCTTATGTGTGTCATCAACCTTATCAAAACTTTAAATCAAATAATACAGAATTAGAGAGCCCGTTTACTATACAAGAAATGATTCATTGTTTTAAGCGAAAAGACACAGCACCTGGTAACGATGGGATAACATACTCACTTATTTTTCATATTTCTCCTGTGAGTAGACAGTATTTAATAAGATTATATAATTAAATATTTGATACAGGTGTAATTCCAGTACAATGGCGAGACATTCTAGTGGTGCCTATTCCCAAAAATTCTCCTAATAATAGTCCTAAACTAAGGCCAATTTCTTTGATAACTTGTTTGTGCAAAATTTTCCACTCTATGTTGACAAAACGGCTTGAATTGTACATAGAAAAAAACAAATTAATATCTCCGTACACTTCTGGGTTTAGACGAGGACACTCATGTCATGTATTAGTGGACAAACTGATTAACAATTTAGATGATATAGGATTTGGGCAAAAGTTATGTCAATATTTGTGGAACTCTTTAAGCGAGAGGCACCTTATGATGAGAGATGAAACTGATCAAAATAACTATTTTATTAGATATACTGATAGAGGTTTAGCACAAGGAGACCCAATATCTCCCATTCTTTTTAATGTAGTCACAATTATATGTTTTCACAAAATTAAAAATGTAGGTATGTGTCAGTACGCGGATGATTTTGTTTTATATTGTACCTCCAGAAATCTTAGTCAAAGTCAATTTCAATTAGCGTTGAATGTATTCTGTGGGGTTCTGGATGACATGGGATTAGAATTATCGGCAACTAAGTCTAAAGCATGTATCTTCACTAGGGGGTTTAGAAAATTAGTAATAGATTTAAATGTAGATAGACATAGCTTACAGTTAGTAGATAATTACAAATATTTAGGAGTGTTGTTAGACAGTTCGTTGCGTTGGAGTAAACACATCAACATGGTGGCGGAGAAAGTGCAAAGGAGTCTCAATTTACTGAAAGTCTTGGCAGGTACTGCATGGGGTTTGCACCCAAAACATTTGAGACATATTTATATAGCTTTAATTAGAAATCGCATAGACTATAGCAGTTTTTTATATGACGTAAGTGCAAACTGTCATTTAGACAAACTCAATAAGATCCAAAATCAGGCTTTGAGAATTATAGGAGGTTTTATGAAGACTACACCTATCCATGTGAAAGTGAGCTCTGTGTAGCCCCACTGTATTTGCGGAGAAAATATTTAGGCTATAAGTTCTGTTTAAAAACTAAACCCATAGAAAATAATGTTACAAATAGTTTATTACAAGAACTTCACACTCTTCGACAAAACAGTTATTGGAAAAATAAAAAGATTTCACTGCTGGTTTCTTTATATAATAAAGTAAAAGTAGAAATTATAGCAGGTTCTTATCCCTTGCTGATGTTTACTCTGAGGACATGGATGACCAACATTAATATTCAGGAAGTAATTATATGGGATTTGGATGTAGTAAAATTATCTAAACAATCTTATGATACTAATGTATTAAAATCAGAAGTTATTAGAGAGTTACAATTAAAATACAATGATTGGTGTTCAACCCTGAACAAGTCATAGCTGCACGCGCCAAGAACAGCATTACAGCGTCAGCGACATTCTTTCGGTCCACGCGCCGGCAACATCGTCACACCGTCAGCGCTAAGAAGTGACCTACTAAGATCTTCGCTTCATCGGCTCAATACACATACAACACACATGTAAATAGGTATCAATGTGTATTGACCACAAAATTTGTATATAATTAAGTTAATTACTGTAATAAATAAGTCATCAAGCTGGAGTCGAGTTTTATTCAACTCTCCGTTACTCCTCTCACTGTGGCCAAGACACCCTTAGCCTTAAACGATCCTATGAGTCTGTTAGATCGGCAGTGAGAAAACCATTTCCTGTTTACATTGCACGACGTACACAACCCCCTATTCCTACCCAAATTCCGTCTGTTACCGTAGGTCTCCTTGTAACAGACTTCCCGCACGTAAAACCAAAACGTAACCTACGTTTGGTGTGGTTTGTATGATAGGGTAGGGCAGTAGGATAACTAGGGTGCTAGGTAATTATTATAGGGCTAGGTTTGTAGTCAGTGGAGGCTTGGGTATCTCATAGGAACCTAGCCACACTGTACGCATTTGGAATAACGGTCGTACTAAGCTGTAAGTCCCGGTGCGTACAATTGGTTTAGTATATTTACAGATGGGTCGAAGAGTGTAGAAGGTCGAGGAGCAGCATTTTATGTACCTAGACCACCAACAGGTTGTGAAATTAATTGTTTCAAAATAGATAAGAATGCAACCGTTATGACATTGGAACTTATTGCGATCTCTGAAGCGTTGTCTTATTGTATCACTAGTCAACATAATAGTATTGTTATTTGCACAGATAGCAAAAGTTTTTTACAACACATAGCTCGATGCGCCTATGGGAAAAGAGGTGTATCGATAGCTTATGTTATTATATCTGAGATCGATGAATTAATTGTAAAGGGAGTTAAATTGAGATTGCAATGGGTTCCATCGCATATTGGGCTGCAGGGCAATGAAAAGGCTGACATTCTAGCTCAACATGCAGCTAAAAATGGAAAAGAAACAAATATAACGCTGGATTATACAGAAGTTTTAACTAAATTTAACAATAAGTGCTACAATGTTTGGAAAAAGTATTTTGATAAGCGTTCTTTGGAAAAAGGGATCTGATATAAAACTATACAGGGTCAACCTTTTCGTGTGCCCTGGTTTGTTAATACTACTTGAAGTAGAAAATTAGTTGTTACTGCTTGTAGACTCAGATCCGGATACATTCCATGTAATAAGTTTGCGTTCCTAATGAAAAAAGTTAACTCGCCTAATTGTGTCGAGTGTGGAGTTGTCGAGGACCTACAGCACTTATTGATGGACTGTGTGCGATATGAGTCTATGAGAAACGATTTATTTAGGGTCCTGAGGCTGAACCGACTTGATATGGGCACGTTCCATAGACTTATGTCTCAACCAAATGGTGATGAAGCGAAGAGACTGTTCAAGTTTTATGACCCAAATCTGATAAATAGCAGGTATATCGTGTGTATTTAGGGTATGATGGGACTGTCATACGCATGGCGATTATAAAAGTCCCTAATTAAATAAATAAAGAAAAAATAAACAAAAACCACACTCTCGCTATTCGTCTAAGCTTGCTTCCCTTTACCTAGTATTTTACATAACAATCAAACATTGAATCAAAACGACTTTTTGTTCCTCCTCGACTAAATAAAACATACACTCGTAACTCATTTATATACCGTTCCACTAACAATTATAATAGAGAACTTACAGACATAGATCTTTTTAACATTTCTCTTAATAGCCTTAAACAAAAACTTAAAAGTAGATATATCACCAAATTAAAACTTACCTTTTTTTTATTACATTGTCTACCTTCACTTTACTTTGTAAACTGATAATGATGTTTCGTTGAACTTATGTTCTGATACAAAAATTAATATGTATTTCTTGCACGTCTTTCTTTGTTAAGAGTTTATTGTACTTATTTTTACCATTATATCACATTGTCGGCACTATAGGTCTTTTGTAAGTAACCAATTTTCTGAAGAATTATATTGATTGTATATGACTGTTTGATGCCAAAATAAAAATAAATAAAATAAAAAATAAATAAATTGAAATTAGGTGCCTAGGGAGGTACAGATGGCACTAAGTACATGATTACGGGCATATTTTATTAGGAATTGGCATAGTGGACACTTACTTTGAGAACTATATATCTAATTATTAATATAAGATTCAGTTACCACAACTACAGGAAACTCGGTTAATCGGTCTTCAAATAACTCAACTGCGCGCCGTGGCCGGAACAAATTGAAATTTCATTTTAAAATTTTAATTACTTACAGGATACTAATCAAACTTCAGTCCCATTTACAGGCAGTAATTACCTATATAATAACCTTTCAAATTAGTCTTTGGACCGCTTATTGGAACCTTTTAAAGCATATTTCTATTTACTAAATAACTTCAAAACGGTGCATTATTGTGGATTATTTTACTGCGTAACAAATTATAACTAATTAGCCAGATGACATGACATCTGGCTAAACAAAAAATATAATCATCCGTTTAGTCAATTTCGAGATGCAGCAATCGTGTAAACGTTACCGCAGCAGGATTTTAAATATCTTCGCAACCATAGGAAATACAAATACAAATTAACAGTTGTAACAGTTATTTCAGATTGATATCTAATTGATAACATTTATTTCAACATAGCCGTTAGAAAACAAAAGATCTGGCTACGGTAACGTTACTCCAGCCGGAACTGTTTTTATCAAATAATTAAAAAACTATCAGCTAACCAAATAAAAAAATCTGCTTACCAATTACAGAAGCTGTATATCTAATTATCTATTGCACTCAGATGACGATTTTCGACAATATCTGGCTGGAGCACTCGATTACTTAGGTTTCTATATTCAGACCAGGTACCTACCGTACCTAGCTAACAAAATATTCCCAATGCATTTCTGAAAAATATATAATTAAGTACCTGTATATTTAAGTAGGTACTGTTAAATACAGGTCTTCTGGTCCCAAGCCAGGAGCTAACGCTGGGGCCCATAGCAGCGTTGGGACTCCTGGACCCTGTCTGAACCTGTACCCCACGAAACCGCGGTTCGCGGCAGTGGAAAGCTAGGGATTTGCTCCTTATTGGGGGATCTCCTGGTACCTATCTCACAGGTGAAAGTGGGACGACCACAAGATGTGTCAATATGACTTACCTTAGATTCCTGGGGGTCGATCAATCTCGTGCCATGAGGTTGGGGACAGGAGAATATATATATAATAAAGGACAATGATTGGATGGGACCACCAACGCGTTCTGGGACGGGTTCCGGCTTCCGTCGGACACACACGCGTTTCCCACAAAAGCGCTTCGCTGCGCGTAAAAATATATTCTAAACCACCCTCGTGGGCGCCCCACACTCCGATTGCGAACGGCGGGCGCGAAACTACAAATGGGCGAAACACATCTCGATTCGATATGTTTCGACAAGACCCGACTTCCGCGTGTTCACGTTACAAATTTTCTCTTGCGACTGTGTAGCTGACACCAGCTGTCAAAATCGTTGACAGCCCACCGACACGGTGTTGCAAGAAAATATCGGGACGAAACAGGTACTTAATACTTATTTCAAGGCAATGTATGCATGCATATGCTTTGAAGCAGTTTGAAGAGGGGATTCAAAAGGAAAATGCAAATTATTCGCTATCAACAGGAAGCAAAGGACTGGTTCTTTTTGATCCCGCCCTACGATTAACGCTCCTGATACGATATCGTTGCAAATTGTTACTCTTGTTGTTATTCTTATTATCATTCCTATTTTATAAAAATAAGGAAGCCAGGCTGGAACCTTTTTGTATTCGGATATAATGCTATCGCATACCTGCTGGGTGAACTGGGTAAAATTAATGCGTTGGTTTCTTTATCGTAAAGCACAACGCTGCGGTAAAATCCACTCCCCCTTTACCTCTGACGCATATCGCATCGTTGTGCGGTCCGATCAAGAGACCAAAGACTCCACAGCTGCTGTGAAGGGTAGATAATGCTACTAATGACTAAAACACATAATTAATACATATGAATTCAAACTTAATGGTGGCTTGTAACCGAGGTGAATCGCTGCACAGCATCGAATTCATGTGAAGACGGAGAAACTTCACAGCCATATTTAAGTTTGAATGGACCTTCAGGTTTTGTGGGCCTACAATCTTGATAGAAGTGTTGAGCCACCCATAAACTTACAGTTTGCAATAAAATGATCCTGAGTGGCCTTGATTAAACAATTTCTCATCTTATAGTCACACGAAAATCTTCTATCGTAAGCCTATGAAAATTGCCTTGATTCAGTTTTTCACTGGCTTATTCAAATTATCCGCTTATCGTAAAGCACAGCTGCATACCACAACAGAGCTGGTACATAGTTTGATTACTAGTTCCACAGCTTATGTTTTATAATTGAAAGTATAGTGCCTGTATAATTATAAAAGCGAGCTCAACACTAAACTAACGGGATAACGGACGGAGGACTAATATTCCTAATTGAGTTTGTTGTAGTAAAATGTTTTACGCTGGCTTGCAGGTTCGGGGATCTGTTTCTCGAGTAACCGTTTCTGGTTTGAATCTGGTCTTTCTCTTTCTACTCTTATACTGGCCTTTACGGGCTTAGCACTCGTGGCCTATCTCACAGGAACCATACATTTTTCCAGGATATATTCCTCTATATCCTAGAAAAATGAATGCATTAGCTACTCAGACTGACAATAGTTACTAGCTAAGGAGTAGCTATCTAGCAGTGAAAGAATAACTAACTAACCTAATCGGAGCAACAATTGCTGAGAGTACGTTTTATAACCATCATCGTCATCCTCTGCAATCTTCAAATTGCAAATGCCTCAATCGTTTCTTATGCAGATGATATTCATCTGCAAATGAAACGATTGATGCCATCACTTCCGCCTCAAACTCTTGGTCGGAGCTCCAAGCAACTGCACAAGACGGCTTTAATTCTGGCTTGATATGGCTTTACTTTCACTCTTTGACTCTCAATGCAAGTAAAGTTGACTTTATCTTTCACGAACACTTCCTCTAAAATCATTAATTGTATTTCTTGTTCGGGTGGCGCCGCAAATACCATACTCAAGCCTCTAGACCGATTATCTTCCCAACCACTCAACTCTATGTCATGCAAACTACTTATATATTACACTAACACTACAACAATATATATCACAAATAGTGCTACTACAGCACAAGAAAGCGCTTTTAACGGCAATCTTTAAACTCCGAAAAGACCTCATCTGCACAATCCCACCGACAGGCACATTTAAAAAAAAACTGCTCAATAAATGCTCTGGATTCTGGCCCATTACTTTACAATAAAATTGATGCAATAATTCCAACTTATGGCTTCAGATATCCTATCGGCAAAAAGACTGTTGGCTCCTACTTACTGAACCTAACTTTGCATCACACACTATATAGAAAACGAGCACAAACTACACTACTCTACACAATCATACTGGAGCATATTTTGGACATTAAAGTTAAAAATATATTTTTTAAATTTATTTATTGTTTGATTAAAATTACTATGTTTTATTTTATTTTTTTGCATAGCTGACATTCGATTTATGTACAACTAGCCATTGTTAGTTAATTATTATACTTAGGTAGGCATCAAGGTATCGGTATAACTAATTGTTTTTTTTTTGTTTTTTAAGTCATAAGTCATATATTCATTTCTTTTATATATGTACAATTATAATGGTATATACAGGTATAAAGAGTCCACTATGTTATGCCAGAGGGCGTACAAATGTTTGCAAATAATAATGAATAAAAAAATCATGCCAGCTAAATGTCAATAATTAAATAAAAAATAAGCCTGGACAATAAAACAACAATTGTAAAGAATTGCATATTACAAGTTGAGTAATAATAAATGTCAACAGAAATCAACGTCAATAAAAATAAATTAATAATAATAACAATAGTAACGGAAGGAAGTAAATAATAACAATAGTGAAGGATGGCACGGTTGACATCTGTCGGGCATGTCACCGCCCGGGTGAATCGATCCGCCACATTATCTCTGGTTGTTCTCGTCTAGCTAACGAAGAGTACTTGCATAGGCACAACCTTGTAGCCAGGATTATCCACAAGCAAATTGCTCTGAAATACACTTTTGTGGCGTCGGAGGTGCCGTACTACAGGTAAAGCAATATCACATTGTACTGGGATCAGTCCATCATCACTGACAGGACTAATATCGCTAATAAGCCTGATATAGTGGTGGTGGACCGAATCGAGAGGCGTGCAATGATTGTTGACATAACTGTCCCACATGACGGGAACCTCGTGAAAGCCGAGAAAGATAAGCAAATCAAGTATCTTGACTTGGCTCGCGAGGTTGTCGACATGTGGGATGTGGATACAGCGATCATTGTACCGATAGTCGTGTCAGCCGATGGCTTAATAGCCACGAGCCTCGACCAACACCTTAGGAGGCTCTCGTTAGGTGGCTGGGTCAAGGGCCTGATCCAGAAAGCAGTACTGCTGGACACGGCTCGTATTGTTAGGAGGTTCCTCTCTCTGGAGCCCTGACCGCCGGTAGCTTGGACCCTGTTCCCGATACCGGTGGGCCTCTATTTTTTATATTTTCAAATGTTTTTCTTTTTTGTTTGTGTTTTGTAAAAATATTTAAAAATGTAATCAATTACAAAAAAGTTAAATAAAAGACATAACAATAGTAAAAAACAAAAAGCCAATGCAGTACATGTCAAGACACAGACTGGAAAACAAATAATAACACCATGTCAATATAGGTACAAATGTCAATATACAATACTTAGTTAATATACAATTCTAATGTCAATATACATACAAATGTCAATATACAATATTAATTATAATATACAATTACATAGATACATAAACTCACGCCTTTTTTCCATGGGGGTAGGCAGAAACTACAGAACGCCACCTGCTACGATCCTTACATACTTCTTTTGCTTCACTCACATTCATGCATCTAGTCATACATACACGCCGGTTATGAGTACTGCGCACCTGGCCTTTTTGAAGAACATCACCTATAAGATCTATATATGCCTTTCTAGGGCGTCCCCTCCCGGCGTTTCCATTCACGTCTGCCTTGTAAATACATTTCGTTAGTCGCCTTTCATTAATCCTCTCAACATGGCCAAACCATCTTAACATACTCTTTTCAATTTTAGTCACTACATCTTCTTTTAAACAACAACGTTGTCTTATTACCTCATTCCTCAACCTATCATTTAAAGTTACCCCACACATACTTCGCAAGGAGCGCATTTCTACTGCATTAATCCTACTTTTATGTCTTTTTTGCCATACCCACCCTACACTTCCGAAGCAGCGAGTCGAGCTTCTGAAGACATCGATTTGCTGGTCACAACCGCATGTATAGCACCATTCACTTTATTCCCTGCATTCACTCCTTTTCTTCTCCTTTCCACATCCTCTTCAATCTTTCCATCCCTTGTGAATATAGTTCCCAGATATACAAACTCGTTCACTTGCTCCACACTCTTATCATTTATTTTCACTTCACACTCCGATATATCGTCTTCTCTTTCAAACACCATTACCTTAGTCTTGTTCACATTTATACTCAACCTTTTAACTTAAAAGCTTCATTCATCACAGTCACCATGTCTTGCAACTGTTCTGCTGACGATGCAAGTAGAACTTGATCATCTGCATAGAGAAGCCATTTGACAGGCAACTCTTTCATCCTCAATCCGCACTCATTCTCTTTCAAACCTATCAGACAACTATCCATGTACAAGTTGAACAGCCACGGTGACGCTACACAGCCCTGTCAAACACCCTTTGAGATGGAAAACCAGTCCGTATACGCCCCATTAATCCTAACACAAGCACTGGAATCCCAATATAGAGATTTCATTGCCCGTACCAAGCGCCAGTCCACACCGTACCCGGATAGCATCGACCACAGTTCATCCCTCCACACACTGTCATAGGCCTTCTCCAAGTCAACGAAAGCACAGTAGACTTTTTTGTGCTTTGCAAGATGTTTTTCAGCTATACTCCTCAACGAGAAGATCTGATCCATACAGCCCATTCCCTCTCTAAATCCTGCTTGCACGTCCCATAATTGTTCATCCGTTTACCCCTCTATTTATTAAAACTTTCGCATATAATTTGCCGACAACACTCAAAAGACTAATGCCGCGGTAGTTTTTACACTCCTGCTGTGAGCCTTATCCCTTATATAGTGGTACGATTACAGCCTTGCACCAGTCATCCGGCACGCGGCCATATCTCCAACACATATTAAAGATCCGGCACAACAGCTTGCTACCACCCCGCCACCGCCCTTAAGCATTTCAACAGATACTCTGTCATACCCTGCAGCTTTATCAATCTTCATACCACTCAGTGCTTTTATAATCTCATTCATTTCTATTTCATTCTCATTCTTTTGCTCTTCGTCTGAGTTAGGGTCTTGACAACTGGCTTCTACCCAGTTACCCACTCCTTGCACACTATCCTGACAACTAAATAAAATTTCAAAATATCCCTTCCAGCGTTCCAAGACCTTGCATTCTTCGCTCAGTAAACACCCATCTTCTGCTCTTATCACATTCATGCTCGATGTTTTTGTCACCCCGCGAGCCAATCTTACCTGTTTCCAGAACAGCTTAACATTGGCCCTGAAGTTATCGGAGAACTTCCTGTTATATTTTTCTTCCTTTTCATCCTTTTTCATTTTTACCACTTCTTTGACTTTTGCTTTCATTTGATTGTACATTACTTTCACTCTTGCCAGATCATCCGTCACGTTTGTTGCCTGATTCATTCTATTTTGGGCCTTAAAGGCTAACACATTAAGCCAAGCCTCTTTCTTCTTCTTCACCACCGCTTTTACTTCATCATCTACCCAAGTATCATTCGTTCTACTACCACGTTTCCTCTTCGCTATACCACATAACTTTGCGGCTACGTTCACCATACTACTTTTCACAATTTCCCACACATCCTCTAAACTGAAATCATTCATATCATCAAATATCTTATCCGTCTTCTGTTTTACTTCTCTCTTATATTCCTCCTTTACTTTTAGTTCTTGTAATCTTTCTACTTTTATTCTTTCTAACGCGGTCACAGGAACTTGAACTCGATGACGCCAATGCTTGAACAGACCAGCCACCCGACACATAACTAGATAGTGATCAGTCCCTACATTAGCACCCCGATAGGCTTTTGTATCTGCAACTTTGCTCTTCAATCTTTCATCTACAACTACAAAATCAACTGTCTTGCCTTTCCCAAGTATACTTATGGATCTTTCTATGATCAAACATAGTGTCTAAAATACGCGCTTAGACGTGGAGTTGCGGACACCAGCCCGTCTTAAACTAATCTAATCTAGTGTTCATTACACACAGACCGTTCTCTAAACATACTTCAAGTAAATTCATCCCATTCTCATTCACTCTATTGTCCCCGAATGCCCCTAATACTTTTTCGACCCCATTCATCTTCACACCAACCCAACTATTAAAGTCGTCAAGCATAACAATCTTCTCGTTAGACCTACATTCATTCAATATATCTCCTAAACTTCCCCTAGAATTCCTGTCTTTCAGAAGGTGAGCATCCCATATCGGGTGCATACACGCACAAAATAAAGATAAGGTGTAGGCCCTCCTTCATTCTCACCCAAAGAATCCTAGGGCTCACACAAGCGTAATCTTTTACACATCTCATCATTCGCTCCGAGAAAATAACCCCCACACCCTGACAGGACCTCTGTGTCTCTTGAACACCAGACCAGATAGCGGTCAGAGACCCGTGTTTAGACATATCCACTCCCTTTCTTTTTATCTCATTCACACATAACAAATCTATCCTTTTGTCCTTCACTATTTCTCATACTTCATCCATCTTATCTATCATCCCTCCCTGCACATTCAGCGTAGCTAAGCGACACTCCGCAGCTCGCTTTTCGCCACATGAGAACAATTGACGTGGTGCGTGACGAGCATCACCGCCGTCTCCGAGTAGATTATTTAAACTCATTTTGTTCCCACGAATAGCATGGGAAACTATGTCCACGCTCTACAGAGCCCCGCTTGTAGAGGTAAGGCTGAATAGTGCCTGGGGGCGCCCGGTCCCAGACAACAGGCACGCTTGCGACTTAGGCTCTCAATATTTTAAATTTAATAAATAATGGTTTACATGTATCTATGATCTGTAATCCAAACATTGTCCTGATGCACTTTTTCTGTGCTTTAAAGATTAATTCCCTATTGGTTGAATTCCCCCAAAAATAACACCATATCTCAGAATTGAACACACCAAGCCATGATATGCTGTGACTAAAGCGTCCACACTCATCACTGAGGTAAGTTTGTATAGGGCATAGGAAGACTTGCTCATTCGTTTGATTAGATCCTCCGTGTGTGTTTTACAATCTAATCTATTATAAATTGTTTAACCCAGGAATTTAGATGTGTTTACTTGTGATATGAGTTGGCTGTCATAGTATATACTCATATATGTACTTGAACGTTGGCTAAACATCGTTAATTTCGTCTTTTCAATATTTATCTTTAAATTATTATTATCTAACCATTGTATTATGGAGGTTATTGTCTGAGAAATTTCGTCGTTGTAGGTTTCAGCGTTTGTGCTTTTAATAGTCACAGTGCTGTCATCAGCAAATAGTGGCATAGGGTGACTTGTAACTTTTGGCTTATTATTAATTATAAATAAAGGCCATAAAACACTGCCTTGGGATACGCCATATGTAAGTGTTCGAAGATTAGATTTGTAGGTTCGTTGACATTTAAATTTAAAATCTATTTCAGATAATTCAACACACTGTTTCTTGTTCTTTAAATAAGATTCTATTAAATTAAAGACATTACCTCTAATAATATGGTCCACATAGTCAAAGGCCTGAGTCATGTCACAATATATTGAGCTCACAGGTATTCTATTGTCAAAATTCGTATACACATTATTTAAAAAGTCGTAGATGGCCAAATTGATCGTTTTACTTTTCCGGAAACCTTTTTGTTCCTCTGTCAAAATGTTTTGTTTATCCAAGTAATTATGAATTTGTGCATAAATGTATTTTTCAAATATCATGGATATTATTGGAACAAGCGCAATAGGCTTTTAAGATTCCATGCAATCTTGGTATTATTTTTTAAATAATGGTTTAACCTAACCAAAGTTGTTTTTAGGTTAGTTGGATAAGTACCGTGTGTTATGCACAGATTGAGAATATAGCTCAAATGTTTACTTATGGAGTCTGAAACGTGCTTAATTACTTTGGTATAAATACCATCATTACCTACACTACCGGTATTTTGTAAGGACTTAAAAATGTTTCTGTTGTCATTTTCGTTACTTGGTGCCATAAACATCGAATTACTTGACTTTGAGATATTTGATGTCACATGATTACCTCAATTACTGATAGGTTTTTTTTTGTCGACAAAAAAGTTGTTAAAGGCTTTCACTATCTCGTACGGAGTGTAACTTTTTTATTTCCATTTGGGTTTTTATTAGGCAACGTTGCCCCACACTAGGAATTTCTTCCTGTATCGTGGGTGCGTTTACAAGCATATAAACTCACATACACAATCACCCAGAGCCGGAACAACTATCTGTAGGTCATACAAATATTTGTTCAGTGCGGGAATGGAACTCGGGGCACGCAGCGCAGCAGTCAATCGCTCAACCAGTGCGCCAACCGTGCGCACGCAATTTTAAAGTTATAAGATTTGATAACTTTCAAATTAGGTACCATCTAATTAACGTGGTTTTTATTTTAGTAGGATTAGTTATCTTGGAAGTTTAATCATTGAACTTACCGAAAACTGTTCCTGAAGAAAAGTATAAGCACATTTTGTTATGATTTTCCAAGCCTATATATATTTTTATTTTTCACAGCAGAATTCTGATAGAATTACCGCTAGAGCGAAACACTTATCAAACGGCTCGCACTTGATCGGATTTTTATGTACACAATGCGACTCGTAAGTTCTCGTTTACAAACTCATACTTTATCTAAACGTTCTAGCATAGTATAGTAACATTAGGTTTTGAAAATCATGAAACGATCTTTATATTAGAAGCTTTCACTTTAGGAGGCTTTTAAGCTCAAATAAAACATCAGTTACTGTTTGTTGGATTCGACATGTCTTCATTTTTTGGCACCTATTAACTAAAATGATGAATCCAACAACCTCAGTTTCATGAAATAAATATTCCATGTGGTTATCTTAGTCCAAAAGTATCCCACAATGTCCTTATCCAGGCCATGGTCTACCTGTGCTACAAACTTCTTCCTAATCCATTCAGGCATTAATGCAAGATTGATTAACAAACGTACAGAATTAAAGCAGGGTTTTATGCTAAAATATGGTGTGGTTCCTCAAGCGACGGGACGGACACATCTACATTTTTACATGCCCTTAACCTGCACATTGCAGGAAGGATGACTGCTGAAAATGCAACATTCGTAGCCCTGAAACTATTCAAGCACATAATATTCTTTGATATCCAACACTATTATTCACTTTAAATTGCCCACTGACTCAGAAAAGTTGCCATTTCTGCGATAAACAGTAAAATTATAACAATTTTGTGCAATATCTTGCTTTATTAAAGCAATAACTTAGACAAATATATCGCTTACATTTTGTAAGAATGGAATAATTCATTTAGCATAATATTATGGCGACAGAATTTACAATGAAACTATCGATCTTAATCTAAATTGAGACTAACTACAAGTATTTATGAGAGCTTATATTTTTAGCCTTGTTCGTTTCGTCTAGTAGGAAATAATATTATAATTCATAGGTGGATTTCTTCTTGTTTCTACACCCCTAAGGACGGATCGCGGTGTAGGTAAGTATTTTCCTATGTTTGTTACAAAACTTTTTATCTTACTAAGACTGAGGTACTAAGTTTTTCTGAAAAAGTTTATTGTCATGATATGATTTATTCACACCAGAAAGTCGTTTACGCAATTTAAAAATTAGTAGTAGGTATTAACCATTCCTCATGTGCAGATTGCAAATATGATGCTGTTCTACAGAAGATATACCTAAACGAGCCAATTCCGTTTACCTGCATGTTACAGGAACCAATGAAACCTACCAGATTTAGATTGTCATCGGCATTTCATGAAAAGGAAGTATAGGCAGGTCTCTTTGTGTCCAAAAACTCCTCTTTTTAATAAATAATGTTAGCATCTTCATAATAAATACTTGCTCACTACCCAAGTATTAGTAAAGTATATGGTAAGAATCCCCGGAGTGGACCCGGCTACCCCAATAAAACCGGCGACTGTACCTGGCTACGTACAACACGCGTACACTCCGGACCGAGACGGCGATGAGAAGATAGCCGAACTCAAGGAAGAATTGAGCAGGTTACGATAGAGTATTATAGGGTTATCAGAAGTCCGAAGACAGGGGGAGGAATCGATAATCCTCAAAGCCCTTGCCTTTGTTCTATTTCTGAGAGGGTGACTGGCAGTCCCGGGGTGGCGTTGGGTTTATCGTCCACAAATCGTTTGTGAACAACATGGTGAGTGGAGATCGAGAGTGCAACCAGGGTTGCGTACCTTATACTCAGAATATCCTCTAGATATTCGCTGAAGATCATACAGGTCTACGCCTCGAACTCCGCACACCCCGACGACGAGGTAGAGACTATGTATGAGGTTATCTCTAAAGCCGTTGTGACATGGGGGACTTCAACGTGAAACTAGCAAACGAGTCGAGGATGAATACTGAACACTATTTCCACCAAGACAATTAATACCCTATGTTATTTGAATTTCATAAACAAACTGTTTGTAAAATTATTAATCACTTGCGCTACCTACATTTACAATACAGATAGACTAGGTATCTAGTGTAGGTAACTACCTAATGGAACATGGACCGTAAAAGACGCACAGGAAATAGTACCCGAAAAGAAATAAAGGAGGACTACGTACACAAATAAATGTGATCCCATAAAAACAACATATGTAAAAAAACACAATTCTCGCGGGGCAGTTCTTGTACCGCAAAAAGTAGTGAGATCGAATGTAAAACCAAATCGGATAACTTATTCAGTAGGTTATTTTATTAATTAGGCTACAAACAAGCAAATTAATTATGAAAAGAAATAATATCTAAATACTTTTTCTTAAATTTGACAATTCTGATTTCACAAATTTTAACAACAAGATTGTAGAATGTCAAAAATTAATCTCTTTCTTAGTCTAAAGTTGTTAAATACTTTCTTGCATCGTTCGGCCGCCATGATAAATTAATATTTTACACGCTTAAGTAAAAACAATTTTTGAGTGGAAGCAGCGGGCAATTCGTGCATGACCACCCTCATCGACAATGCTTGGTTAACTGAAGTGCCTACGCAACGCTCAGACCTTATACACAGCGGTTCACGCGCATAAAATACGCTCTTTGAATATAACTTATCCACCACTTTTTCACCCAAAAAATATTTTTTAAGTAGCCTTAGCCTTAATTTACTAACACAAACAATTTTGCTTAAATTAAAGTAGCATAATTGCTAATGATACGTCAAAATCGTTTGCGGTACAAATGTATGATCAACCAACTTGTTATTAAACATTGATGATAAAATGCGCTTGACGTCAGAGTGGTTGTAATTAGCAGGAACGGAAGTGTTTTAACTTACAATAAACAAAAAAATATACTCAAATAAATAGTTTTATTTTCAAAATTGGTTAAAGTGGCCAACTATTAAAAAGGTTTATTGATATAAAAAAAAGAAAAATGATTAGGTAAAATGTTTTAACATCAAATCTTTATTTCGACATAAAAAGCAAAGTGAGTTATGGACAATATTCTAACGTTAAGTACGGTTTATGAAACAAATTACTTAAATGGTTGGATTTAAAACAAAATTCAATACGAAAATGACTGAAATCACCGTTGTATTATCGACCACAACCTAGACCATTCGAAAGAGAAAAATCTGCCGATTCTAACGATATAAACAACTCAATTTTATGTCGTTCATACAATTTGCCTTCCTGGCGTCGATATTTAGCGGTCGCCATTTTGCTTACGAAAACTTTTAAGCGCTTTTTTCTACAGAAAGCACCCATTAATAAGATCGCTAAATGAAATTTAGTGATCTTAATTATGGTTGCGATCTTATAAAATTAAATTTATGTACAAATGTATTTTGAATCCATAAGTATATGAAATACTAACAACAAAATACCTCAGCGTCAGGTATTTGAAATACCAATTACATTTTTAAGAATTAATTGCATTAAAAATATACATTTGTATTTCATTACGTATTTTATTAACAAGTAATTCAAATACTGCCCTACACTGCCTACCACCATGGATAAAAGGCGTCAGTTTATGTATGAAATGTCTAAGTTTGGAGCATTGTTACCAAATTACCAAATCCTTAAATATGAACGTAATCCATACCTAGATCACTCTCCGTATTACCATACAGGGAAAGGATCAGCAGCATTTACAGTATCTTTATGAATCCTCCATTGTATGAATTGTAAAGAAAGCCAGATGAAAATGTTGTATAAGCCTTAATATTCCGAGAAAAGGTTCGTTATCGTGACAATTTTAATAGTGCGAGATCCTACCGCTTCAACCTAGATGTATCTGTGTTTTTGATACTTAAAACTTAATTGTCATGAACTATACTCTTAAACTGAGTGTGAAGTGAAAATAAATGATAAGATTGTGGAGCAAGTGAACGAGTTTGTATATCTGGGAAGTATGTTCACAAGGGATGGAAAGATTGAAGAGGATGTGGAAAGGAGAGTGAATGCAGGGAATAAAGTGAATGGAAAATGGAAATGGAAATATACATGCGGTTGTGACCAGCAAATCGATGTCTCCAGAAGCTAGACTCGCCGTTCACAACAGCGTGCTGGTGCCTACACTTATGTATGGAAGTGAAGGGTGGGTATGGCAAAAAAGCGGCGCTCCTAGCGAAGTATGTGGGGTAACTTTAAATGATAGGTTGAGGAATGAGGTAATAAGACAACGTTGTGGTCTAAAAGAAGATGTAGTGACTAAAATTGAAAAGAGTATGTTAAGATGGTTTGGCCATGTTGAGAGGATGAATGAAAGGCGACTAACGAAATGTATTAACAAGCTAGACGTGAATGGAAACGCCGGGAGGGGACGCCCTAGAAAGACATACATAGACCTTATAGGTGATGTTCTTCAAAAAGGCCAGGTTCGCAGTACTCATAACCGGCGTTTCTGTATGACTAGATGCATGAATGTGAGTGAAGCAAAAGAAGTGTGTAAGGATCGTAGCAGGTGGCGTTCTGTAGTTTCTGCCTACCCCCATGGGAAAAAGGCGTGATTTTATGTATGTATTTTATGTATGTATACTCTTAACATTAGAATAGATTACCACAGGGTGCCGCGAATCAGTTAGCCGCAATCTATAGGTTGCCAGGTATTAACAGGTAAACTGGCAACCCACTTATGCAGTTATGTATTTAATTAAAAATAATTGCGGCTAGATATTGCCAGACAACCCGTCAGTAATCTGTTTTGCTATTAAGTATCATTCATGAAAATTAAATCTCATAAACAATAATTTGCAGATTTAAGTGTTGGGATCTTATACTATAAGTGAACAGTTCAGAATAGCTTTGATAATCTCTACTGCGAAAATGTGAATGAAGCCATGTTATGTACTTGTAAGTTTATAACTTTTATGCTACTTTTCCATTACACTCTCGTGTATCTTAGGTTGATATGTCTGTACCTACTTATGATTGTTATGCTCGATTTTGGTTTATACAGAAGCCAGGGAGTTTTATTACTATGTTACATTATACGTGTGTAAATGTGACTGGGTTTGAGTTTGTACACACAGTATCTACAATTTGTTAAGTGTATGTTTGTATTCCGTTCCTACAGTGGCCTTGCTACGTATCATCATCATTTAGCCGACAGATGTCCCTTTTTGGGCATAGGCTTTACTAGATCCACTGGTCCTATGCTTTTCGGATGCAAAGAACTCCCGAAGTCCTCACCAGGTCATCGATCAACCTTGTGGAAAGCTTTCCAACGCCGCGACTACATCATCGCATCGCCACTCCAGAAACTTTCGGTCATCCGTAATATGAGCCTTACCAAAAGCCCATTTGCGTCCAGAAGATGTTTATTCTGGCAAAAACCAAAGCTTATGTTTAGTCCACTTCCGAAAACGCAGACTACTAACCTGTTATTCGTGTTCTAAAATAGTAACTTCTACCCACGTTGCAGCACCACACGAGCAACAATTAGGCACTTACTACATTCATAAGTTCATAAATAAAACAAATCCGCTTCAATTAACAGCGTAGTAGTGTTGCCGTAACATATGCTCAATAAACAGTAGGAGCTATAATCCTAGATGTTAAAAGCCGGTAGCATGGCGTCTTGTAATTAACCTTTTGTAAATTAGGCTCCTAATGACATTAGAGCAGAGTAAAGACTGCATAGATTAACGTTATTGCAGATAGCGATGTACGATGTCGCTAAGTGTAAGTGGCTGTTTCTTTAGCGACTCGTCGTACTTATGAGAAAGATTTTTTTGAGGAGTATTTCTTAGGAGTTTCACGTTGGCACGTGTAGGACCAAATAAATAATAAAGCCTAAAAACTGGAAAATGTGAGGAAATACCCATCATAAGTTAAAAAAAGCGCCTTTTTTTATTTAGTTGTTTTTCGCATCTAAATCTAATGATTTGTTACTGCTTAACCGGGCGATCCTGGAGACTAAACTAGAGCCTCCAGCCAGGCACAAACTAGGCTTAACCTAAGTGACCACGCTGGGGACTACCCACAATAGCGCCAATTACCCTATTCCTAATATATCTTCGTAGGCACCTGAACGATAAGCTCTATGTATCTTTTCTCAATTGTGCAAAAATATTACGTTTTTTAAATTAATTTGTCAATAAATGTGTGGGTCAATGACCGCTATTGCCGTACTGAATCGCAACAGCTATAGTAATATCCTAAATACCTACCCACCAGAAAAAGAGAAGAACATTATCGATATATTTTACGACGTTCATTCCGAGGAACTCTCAGGTAAAATATTTCGTGTTAGGTCCCGTCCGAGTGGCTTTAGCATGCATAGACTATTAAATTGAGTGCACTTGAGTAAGCAAACCTCTCACAGAGAGGAGGCCTGTGTCCCAGCAGTGGGAACAATTAATAGTTGCTAGCTGATGATGTGATGTGAGTAAGCAAACTCATTATGAGTGAATCAGAAGGTCACTAACCGGAAAAACTAATACACCGACTAACTAGAAAAATATAACTGTTCGAGTTTTAACCGAACACTCAGCGAAAATGCTTAATTGCATCAAACGCAAGTATGCACATTCGCTCGATTACCAAAATGTGGGCCAGTTCGCGTTTAGATCTCGTCAGAGACACCACGTACTCATAACCAAACCATAACCATTTTACCATCCTTTTTACCATTAATTTAGTTACATAGTTTACCATAATTTACCAGTTCGTGTATTTAAGTGTTATATAGTGATTCAATATAGTTGTTTCCCTTATAATCCAAGACTTTAACTTTACCATATCCTATCATTACAAGAAAGGTGTGTTAGGTCACCATAGCACCAAGCACTACTTTCTACATGGTCCTTCGAGCATTTAACTACCAGTGACTACCAAGTGATACAGTGCCACGCAAACCAGGAGATCGCTGCAATTGGGAGAACCACGGATTGCAGAGACGGTCGGTTGGAGCATAAAGGTCAGATCAAACCAGTTATATTAACTAATCATTACCAATTTTTTTCTCAAACCAACTCTTAACATGGATTCCGATACTCTGTTCATCAACCAAACGGAGCTCTATGAAATCCTGAACAAGTTCTTAACCAACATAAAGAAGGATGGATCCGAGAGGAAGACCATCGAAAATTACAAGCGTAAGGCTGATATGTTGGAAGCATACTGGCACACCTACCAACAAAACCATAAGAAAATGTGTCAGTTTGCGGATGTTGAGCACATTTACTTCAAAAAGGGATGTTTCGAAACAGTCCAGGAAGTTTATTTCAAAATAAAGGAGATAATTGATAAAACCATGAGGCAGTTAGGCACAACGCAGCTGCAGGAAGAAAGCCCCCGTAGACCAAAAGCGGAGGAGGTACAGCCATTACCAGTTGTCCGGGCTAGGTCACAGCTAGGCGCTGACCATCTTCGGCCGGAAGATGAGACGGCGCAGCCACCACCAGGTACGTCGTCTCGCTATAAGGAGTCCACGCAGCGAGAGGACTTTCCCCATACAGAGAGAGGGTCCAGCAAGCTGAACGGGTTGGTAAAGAAGCAGATTATCAATTTCAAGGCGTTCATGAGAACCGTGAGTAGTATAGAAGTAGACAAGTTCGAGAATCAATGGCAATTCGAAAATGCTCTAAAATCACTGGATAGCCGATGGGGTGAGATTGACAGACTTCATTGGGAAATTGAAGGTGAGGATGGAGGCGACGATATTACGTACCAAATGGAATTCTGCAAGCATGAGGAAAAGTACAGTGAGTTGACAAACGACATCAACAAAAAGATGTGGGCAGTGAAGCACCGAGAGAAGTCATCTCCGACGATGGACATCCCCGTGTTCAATGGAACTTACAACCAGTGGGTTCCGTTCAAAGACTTATTTAGCGAAGCGATCGATAAAAACCCGTCGATGTCTAATGCGCAAAAAATGCAGTTCTTGAAGAGTAAGGTGACTGGGGAAGCAGAGCGTCTGATTCACCATTTACATATTAGCTCTGACAATTATCAGGTATGCTGGGAAATTTTAAGCCATAGATATGGTAACAAGAAATTGATTTTCACGTCCCATATTAATATCCTACTTGGGCTTCCCAATATACAACAGCAATCGCTGGCTACGATTAAGAAGCTGCATGACGTAACCAAGGAGACGTTACACGCTATACAGAATCTGGGAGTGGATATAGCAACTTGGGATCCACTTCTAGTGCACCTACTAGCGCAAAAGCTGGATAATGATACCTTCACCGAATACATAGAATCGGTCAAGAATCCTAGAGAGCTACCCGATCTGCAGGAGTTCCTGGAACTCTTGGAGAAAAAATTCACAGCGCTAGAAGCGTCTCGTCGCAAGCAACGGACCACGGATTGTGGCGTTGCCCTGATTTTTTGCAAATGACGCACGAGCAAAAATTCAATAAGATTGAGCAATTAAATTACTGCCAAAACTGTCTATGCAGTCATAACAAAAAACCATGTCAATCGAACAAACGAAGTCGTAAATGCTTAGCTACACACAACACACTACTTCACGAAGCAGTGGAAAAACAAAGTCCAACTGCGTCAGCAGAAGGAACCACCAACAATGTTGCAACCAAAAAGAGCACATCTAGGTCATCTCACGCGTCATGGGATGATATATCGGAAATACTTTTAGCCACCGCTATTATAAAAGTCAAGGGAGCTAATGGAACACAACACAAGATGAGGGCTTTAATTGACCAGGGTTCTCAACTATCGTTAATAACTGAAAACGCAGCCCAGATCTTGGGATTAAAGAGGGCTCATTTCAAAGGTCAAATATTCGGCGTCGGTGAAAAAGAAAATAACGCGAAAGGAATGTTACAGGTAACACTCCAGTCTGCAAATAGTGAATTTACCTGCGACACGAACGTTATTATTATGAATAACTTGATCAAGCGATTGCCAAATAAAACGTTTACCAAACCAACAACATGGAACCATATCCAAGGGATACAATTGGCTGATCCAGAGTTTTACGTAAGCAGACCCGTAGATATACTCCTAGGCGCAGATGTTTACAGCAAAATAATGTTAGGAGGTATCTTGAGAGGAGACAACGACAAGCAACCAATAGCTCAACAGACGCAAATAGGATGGCTACTCTGTGGATCCATGATACCACACTACCAGTGCAACGTGGTTCTTAACAACACAGAAGATCTTCTGAAATATTGGGAGAATGAAGACATACACCAGTAGATAGAGATGTCCAACGATGACCATGAGTGTTTACAGTATTTTATAAAAACCACTAAGAGGCTTGAGGACGGAAGGTACGAAGTCCGACTGCCACTCAAGCCGAAATACAAGGACAAGTTGGGCGCAACCAAACCGCAAGCATTAGCTCAATTTAGAAACTTGGAGAAGAAATTTGAGAGGAACAGCGCATTGAAGAAAGATTACAAAAGGTTCATGGACGAATATTTTGCATTAAACCACATGATACCATGCAACATTAACCAGGCGCCCGAATGCTACTTACCACACCATGCAGTCATTCGGGCTGAATCTACCACTACCAAGTTGAGAGTAGT
Organism: Orthosia cruda; assembly: GCA_964057195.1. Taxonomy (NCBI): domain Eukaryota; kingdom Metazoa; phylum Arthropoda; class Insecta; order Lepidoptera; family Noctuidae; genus Orthosia; species Orthosia cruda. The sequence continues at coordinate 32,739,809 of OZ059826.1, forward strand.
TTTTAACGCCTCAGCAAAGTCTTCATCAGGATACAGTCTAAATGACGTCATGTACAGGGGCCCTAATATACAGAAGGATCTTCAAGAGCTTATCCTGAAATGGAGACAATTTCAATTTGTATATACTTCGGACATCGAGAAGATGTACAGAATGATCCGAGTGTACCAAGAAGATCAAGCTTACCAAAAGGTGCTATGGCGAGAATCAAATAAGCAACCAATACAATCATTCCAGCTCGTCACACTTACATACGGAACCAAACCAGCAGGATTTTTAGCGATGATGTGCTTGAAACAATTGGCGTCCGATGAAAGACAGAAGTTTCCTGATGCAGCAAAAGAATTAGAGGACAGCTTCTATATGGACGATTTTTGCGGAGGGCGTCACTCAATGGAAGCAGCAAATAAACTGAAATCAGATCTCATAAAATTATGCCGATTGGGAGGATTTAATCTAAGAAAATGGACCTCAAACAAACCAGAGCTATTAACCGATTTAGAGAGAGAGCAATGTGACCTGTCAACATACGAGTTCAAGCAGAGCGATTCGACCAAAACTTTGGGTCTCTGTTGGAACCCACAGAAAGATAATTTCATTTTCAACTCGAAAATAGAACCCGAATCACCAGCAATTATTACCAAAAGAGCTCTACTTTCGGATATTTCGAAGCTGTTCGATCCATTAGGGTGGTTAACCCCCCTGAGTACTACCATGAAACTACTGTTTCAAAATGTCTGGTTGTCTGACATAAAATGGGATGACCACCTACCCGAGGCAATGAACTCCGAATGGACAAAATTAAAACAAGAATTGCCGGACATAAACACTATAGAAGTCAACAGATGGCTGGGAATGGGAGAGAACCAAAATATTGCATTGTATGGATTCTGCGACGCATCAAACAAGGCATACGCATGTGTAATCTACTGCAAGGTAGTAAAGAAGGAAGGGACAACCATTACATTAGTTGCGGGAAAGGCCAGGTTAGCACCCATAAGCAAAGTCATATCAATACCAAGACTAGAGCTAATGGGCGCTCATCTTTTAGCTCAGCTAATGCAAAAAGTACAAAATTCCTTGTCAGAATACCCGACGGATGTCTACTGTTGGACTGATTCAACTGCAGTACTAGGATGGATACAAGGAGATAAGGATGCCCCTACAGAGTGCGTGCAGAGCGACCCTGGGCACATGAGTGCGGACCAGAGCGGTGGCTCCACTACATCCCTGCTAGAGCCAAACAAGGCGGAGGCGAATGCCGCAAAGCGGGCGCAACGACGGGCTGTCGCGGAAGATGAGGTCAGTGAGTTGGCCCGACAGGCCCGAGAGCGGCGCTCGGCTCGGACGGCGGATGAATCGGCGGTGGCGCTCAGTCGCCAAGTGAGAGACGGCCTGGATGTCGTCTTGAAAGTTGCCACCAAATCGGGCAACCTGAAGGGCACGTTCACGCGTGCCTTGAAGGACGCGGTGGACAGCATCCAGGAGGCGGTTAAGGTCCTCACTAGCCGCACAACCACGGAGGAGACGGTGAAGTTATGGGAGGAGAACAGCCGTCTCCGATCCGAGTTGGAGGACCTAAAGCGGCAGTTTGCTACCCACAAGGCAGCTGCCAGTTCTTCCGTCACGGCCCCATCGCTGGCCCCGTCGTCGGTTCAATCGTCGGCCCCATCGTCGGCCTCTGCACTTGCGGATACAGAGGTCGAAAAGATCGCACGCATCTGCATGATGCAGTGCGGTCAAATGGTGGGTGCGGAGGCTATAGAGGCGAGACTGCCGGCCGAAACCCTCCGCCCACCACTCGCTGCGGATAAGCGGAAAAAGGAGGCGCCCGCAAAACCGGGCCCAGCAGCCGCAGCGGGTGAACCAAAAAGAGCCGGGCATAAAGCCGTCAAGCCCGGTGAGGGTAGGTCCGCGCCCACTTCGCAGTCGACGGCTGCGACCCCGTCGACACCACCTGGCCCCCTCACCGAGGCCTGGACGACGGTGGTCAAGAGGGGTCGCCGTCGAAAGAAGAGGACGGCGCCACCGGCAACCTCTGGAGCACCCGCACCGTTATCGAATAAGGCCGCGGGACCGCCTAAGGTCAGAGCCCCACGCTCCGCGGCTGTAGTGATCACGCTGCAGCCCGGAGCCGTCGAAAGGGGCGTCACTTACAAGGCGGTCCTGACAGAGGCGAGGGCCAAAGTCGCGTTCCCCGACCTTGGAACACCGTCCGGCTTCAAAATGAGGCCGGCGATTACGGGGGCGCGGCTGCTCGAGGTGACGGGTGCTTCCAGCGCAGAAAAGGCGGACATTTTGGCCACCAAGCTGCGGGAGGTCCTCAATCCTGAGGACGTCCGGGTGTCCAGGCCGATGAAGACGGCTGAGCTGCGGATCGACGGTCTGGACGACTCAACGACCCCAGCTGAGGTCGTGGCGGCCATCGCCCGAGCCGGCGGATGTCCGTCCGAGGACGTGCGAATGGGCGATATCCGCGCCGACGCTACCGGGCTCGGCATGATTTGGGTGCGGTGTCCGGTGGCGGCGGCGCAAAAAGTCGCTAACGGTGGACGACTGCTGGTGGGGTGGGTTGCAGCGAGGGTCAAGCTGCTGCAACTTAGGGCATTGCGGTGCTATCGTTGCCTGGACATTGGGCATGTCAGGGCACGATGCACCGCCGAAACAGACCGCAGCGAGCAGTGCTATCGCTGCGGTCAGCCCGGCCACAAGGCGGCCCAGTGCTCCGCGGCGCCAAACTGCAGCCTCTGTACAGCTGCAGGGAGGCCCGCTGGGCATAGAGCGGGCGGAAAGGCCTGTGGCACACCTGCGCAGCAGCAGAAGAGGAGGAGGGCCAAGGTTGCCGGGGGATCTTTACCCCCTCGTCAGCCTGGCTGCTCTTCGGCCGACTCTCGGCCTAGGAATGGAGCGCCTCCGCTCCATTCCTAGGCGCATTATGCGCAATTAGGCGCCATTATGCGCAATCCATACCCTCGTATGGATTGCGCATAATGGCGCTCTACCATTTCCTCCAGGGCAATATCAACCACTCTGCCAGAGCTCAGGATCTCTTGCTCCAAAGCATGGCAGAGTGGTCGATTCACGTGGCTGTGGTCGCCGAGCCGTATTTCGTCCCACCCAGGGATAACTGGGTTGGAGACCTCGACGGTTTGGTGGCCATTATTGGCGGGGCTCTTGTCAGCCCGTCCCGAGGTCATGGCTGGGTGGCCGCCCTCGCGGACGGCGTTGGCATAGTTGGTGCTTACTTTTCGCCCAACAAGAGTCTCGCCGACTTCGAGAGTTTCCTTGTCGAGTTGGGTGCCGTCGTAAGCCGACTCCACCCTCGCCCTGTGCTGTTGCTAGGGGATCTCAACGCCAAGTCTTCGGCGTGGGGATCCCCGGTAACCGATGCTAGGGGTGAGGCGCTGGAGGAGTGGGCAGTAACCACCGGCCTGGTCATCTTAAACCGGGGCTCGGTTTACACGTGCGTGCGACAGCGGGGCGGGTCAGTAGTGGACGTCTCGTTCGCTAGCCCTGCTGTCGCGAGCCGTGTCCGCGACTGGCATGTCGCCGTGGAGGTGGAGACGTTATCGGATCACCGATATATCCGTTTCGACGTCTCCACCCAGACCGCCGGCGGCCGCGGTACGCCAGCCCCGCAAATGGACGGTCCACGCTGGGCGCGCAAGCGCATCGACAGGGAACTTCTCGAGGAGGCTACCATTGTCCAGGCCTGGATCCGGGAGTCGGCAACAACCGGACCCGTCGACGTCGAACAGGAGGCGCTGTGGTTCCGCGGGGCGATGACGCAAATCAGCGACGCGTCCATGCCCCGGGTCCACGCACAGTCAGCAAGGCGCCAGGTGTACTGGTGGTCCGCCGAGATCGCACAACTGCGTGTCGCGTGCGTAGCGGCCAGACGCCAGTACACCCGATACCGAAGGAGACGTCGTCGGGTCCCTGACGAAGAAGCCGCGCTGTATGAGGTGTACCGCGCGGCGACGAAGACTCTGCGGCTGGCCATCGGCGAGGCGAAGAAGCGAGCCAGGGAGGAGATGTTGGAGACTTTAGACAGGGATCCTTGGGGGCGCCCTTATCGAGCGGTTCGAGGGAAACTCCGAGCCGCCGCGCCTCCACTTACGGAGAGTCTCCAACCCGAGCTGCTGGAGGAGGTAGTAGCAGCCCTCTTCCCGGCGAGAGTGGCGCATATCCCGCCGCCGATGGCTTTGCCCACGGCCGCAGAGTCTACAGAGGAGGACGCCATCAGCGTCCCGGAGGTGACACAGGCAGAGATGGGGGCGGCTGTGATGCGGCTCCGGGCCAGGAACGTGGCTCCGGGGCCCGACGGAATCCACGGCCACGTGTTGGCCCTCGCTCTGAAGGAGCTAGAGCCCTGGCTGAGAGGACTCTTCACAGCGTGCCTTGAGCGGGGCCAATTTCCCACTCTGTGGAAATCTGGTCGTCTGGTCCTGTTCAGGAAGGCGGGGCGCCCTGCGGACTCGCCGTCCGCGTACCGGCCCATAGTGCTGCTAGACGAGGTGGGTAAGCTGTTCGAGCGGATAATCGCTGCCCGCCTCTTCAGCCACTTATACAGAGAGGGGCCGGACCTGGACGAAAGCCAGTTCGGCTTTCGGTATGGGCGCTCCACCATTCACGCGATATCGCAGGTGAGAGTCCTGGCGGAGGAAGCGGTGTCCCGGGGTGGGGTGATGTTAGCGGTGTCCTTGGACATTTCCAACGCCTTCAACACCCTGCCCTGGAGTTGTGTTCGGGAGGCACTGCGGTATCATCGAGTGCCTCCCTACCTCCGCCGCATCGTCGGGGCTTATTTGGCTGAGAGGTGTGTCACCTACGTGGGACGTGATGGCGTCGAAAACCAGCACCGCATGTCGTGCGGTGTTCCGCAGGGCTCGGTCTTGGGCCCGCCCCTGTGGAACATCGGGTACGACTGGGTGCTGAGGGGCGAACTCCAACCGGGCGTAAACCTGACGTGTTACGCGGACGATACGCTGGTCACCGCCCGGGGGAGTTCGTACAGGGAGGCAGCGTTGCTGACGACGGCTGCGGTCTCACAGGTGGTGAGCCGCATACGGCGCCTTGGCTTGGAGGTGGCCCTCAACAAGTCGGAGGCCATGGTCTTTCATGGCCCCCGGCGGGCGCCACCGCCCGATGCCCATATTGTCGTCGGGGGGGCTCGAATCGCTGTCGAGTCAACCATGAAGTACCTGGGATTGGTGCTCGACAGCCGGTGGGATTTCGGCCCCCATTTCCGGCGGCTGGCGCCCAAGTTGTTGGGCGCGGCTGGGGCGCTGTCAACGCTGCTTCCCAATCTGGGGGGCCCGAGCGCTGCCTGTAGGCGGCTCTACGTGGGGATCGTGCGATCGATGGCCCTGTATGGGGCCCCGATCTGGGCGGCTGACCTGACGGCCGGCAGCCGCAGAGAGCGATGGCCGTCAGAGTCATCAGGGGGTATCGCACGATCTCCTACGAGGCGGCTTGTGCACTGGCCGGATCCCCGCCCTGGGACCTGGAGGCGAAGGTACTCGCGTCACTGTATCGGTGGCGCGAGGAAGCGCGGGCGCGGGGCGAAGGGCTGATGCAGCGACATATGGAGTTGCGTCAGTCTCAGCTTTGCGAGGTCTTCGTGGCGGAATGGCGGAACAGGCTTTCACGCCCTACCGCCGGCCTCATTACCATCGAGGCGGTCCGGCCAGTGCTCGAGCGCTGGCTCGGGAGGAGGCACGGCTCTCTGTCGTTTCGTGTGACGCAGGTGCTCTCGGGGCATGGTTGCTTCGGGAAGTACCTGTGTCGCATAAACAGGGAGCCGGACGCCCGGTGTCACCACTGCGTCGACTGCCGGGAGGACACGGCGCGGCATACGCTGGCAGAGTGTGCCGCTTGGGAGGAGCCACGCCGTGCCCTCATCTCAGAAGTAGGCAGTGACCTGTCGCTGCCGGCCGTAGTCGAATCTATGGTCGGCAGCGAAGAGTCCTGGGATGCGGTGGTATCCTTCTGCGAAACAGTCGTCTCGCAGAAGGAGGCTGCGGAGAGAGAGAGGTAGATATCATCCGCTCACCCGATCCGCAGCAGACGCCCCGGGCGTCGGCGGAGGGCGGACAACGCCCTCTTCCAACCCCCCTAAATGGGTCCAGGAGCGACGGACTCGGGGACGTCCGTCGCTCCCCACACATCAGGACCCGAGGTGGCGGCGCGTAGTGTTCCACGCGCGCCCCTCTTAGACGTCGCGGGGGGAGTCCAACACCTCACTCCCCCCCAACCCGAGATCGAGGCCCGAAGACGCGGGCCGGCACTAGCTGGGGGTTGCGGAAGTATAGTTGTTCCCGGGACCCCCAGCGTAGGTGTGAGATGGAACACCGGAGTGGTTTTTAGTCAGTAGGAGTCTGACAGACCCCTCCGCCCCCCCCAGGGCGTTGGACATCCATCGAGGATTTTCCAACCCGGAAAAAAAAAGGAGATCCAGCCCGATGGAAACCATTTGTGCAAATCGAGTAAAAACCATCACCAAAACCATACCATCAAAACATTGGCAATATGTGAAGACGACAGATAATCCAGCTGACTGCAAGTCGTGGTTTGACTGTCAGGCAACTCAAAGACCACAAGATATGGTGGCAAGGGCCGTCATGGCTGCCATCATACACCAATCAAGAAAATCACCAAACCATTTACGAGACGAATTTAGAAGTAAAGCCGTCTATTTTAAACCAAACCAACGCGGTAGTCATTGGACAACCAAGAGAATCGCTGACTACCGAAATTACTAAACATTTGATAAACAAATATAGCTCCATTACAAAAATCATACGTATTTTTGCGTGGATACTGCGATTACCTACCTTGAACAAACAAGTTCGCCGACCCTACCTCGAATTACACGAGCTTCGCCGGGCTAAACAGCTGATAATCAAAAACGTTCAGCTGGCAGAATTTGCAAACGACCTAGATTCAATAAACAAACACGGAAGAGTGCACTCCAAAAGCAAGATTTTGAGTTTGAATCCTACCATAGATGAACGTGGCATTTTACGTGTGGGTGGGAGATTAGAAAACGCCCACATGAGTCTTGAGATGAAACATCCCATCATCTTACCTCACGACCACCCGTTAACCACATTACTTATCGATCAAGCTCATAAATTAACTTTCCATGGCGGAGCGCGTCTAACGCTAGCAAACCTTCGACAACAGTATTGGATTGTCGGCGGATACATGGCAACTAAAAAGTTTATAAGAAAATGTGTCATATGCAGAAAACAAAATCCCGTGCGGCAGCACCAGCTCATGGGAGATTTACCAGAACCAAGAGTGAATCCCGAACATGCGTTTTATCACTGCGGCGTAGACTACACAGGCTTTGTAGAGGTCAAGGCTAATAAAGGACGGGGAATTAAAACTACGAAGGGGTACACAGCAGTTTTTATATGTATGGTCACGAAAGCGGTTCACTTAGAGCTCGTGTCAGACCTGAGCAGCTCCGCCTTTTTGGCAGCTCTAACCAGAATGGCTGCCAGAAAAGGGGCACCACGACATATGTACAGTGACAACGGCACTAACTTTGTGGGAGCAAACAGGATGATACAGGAAGAATTTAACCGTCTTCGTGAAGTATTCAGTGAAAATTTTATAAACGAGATAGCAAAGATGGGCATAGAATGGCACTTTAACGTGCCTAGCTGGCCTAATGCCGGCGGTCTATGGAAGCGAGCAGTACGCAGTCTGAAACATCATCTCAAGAGGGTCATCGGTCAACAAAGACTAACATTCGAGGAGTACGCCACACTGTTAGCTAGACTAGAAGCGTGCCTCAACTCACGACCTCTTTGCGCGATATCAGAGGATCCCGATGATATAAACTTCCTTACACCAGCTCATTTCTTATCAGGAAGACCAGGAACAACTGTAATAGAAACCGAGCAAGATGCCAGAACCAGGTGGCATCTAACCAACAAATTATTCCAAGATCTTTGGAAACGATGGAAGACTGAATACTTGGTACAACTATCATCTAGAAGTAAATGGATGGAACCACAGAAAAACATCGTAATTGGAGATCTAGTAGTTATTCATGATGAGAATCTGCCTACAGGAAAATGGGCTCTTGGACGTGTGGTGGACACACATCCAGGAAATGATGGTCTAACCAGAGCAGTTTCATTAAAAACCAAAAATGGGGTCATGAAACGCCCTATTGTGAAACTCTCAGTTTTGCCCGTTGACCAGAATAACGAAAATATAACAGAACCAGATATAAAACCAACAACCAAATTATCAGAAGGAAAAAGAAAACCAAGGTCAAAAATCGCAACTATAGCAACTGTTTTACTGAGTTTTTTTACGCTGATCTTATCATCTTACGGTTTAGACGCCGTGAAACCATTTCCAAACAACCAAACGCTTTATTTTGACCCTATTTCAAAAGTACAATTAATCAGGGATAAATGGACGTTAGTCATGTACTACGACATGGGACCCTATTGGACAGGCATAAACAGTTACAACAAACTAGCCAATTACCAAGAAAACTTGTGCGCAACCATAGAAACACAAAACCATTGTAATACGATCGTGCAGCAAGCCCGGCACGATTACCAGGAACTCGAATACTACAATGAACTTTTGCTAACACAGCATTTTGATATCCACGCTAGACGGCGACGCGCTACGGGGAAGACGTGTCGGCGCCGACGAGGCCTAATCAACGGTATCGGGTATCTAGCAAATGACTTAATCGGAGTGTTGGACTCGCGTTTTGCAGACCAGTATGAAAAGGACATTGAAACCATACGTCGCAATGAGAAACACCTTTCTAATTTATGGAAAAACCAAACTTCCATAATTGAAGCGAGAGAGAGAGTTCAACCTTATGAAAAGAATGGAGATCACTGTAAACAAACAGCACAAATTAATAAACAAGAAGCTTATGGAATTGCAAGAAAATGCTAGTACTCTCCAACGACAAATACAAAACATTTCATACGTCAATGACTTCACATTGTCAGCAATGTCTGGTAATAGTTTGCTGCAAGGATTAAGGCGACTTCAAGATACTCTGCTCGATGCATTAACAGACATCTAACACGGTCAAATTAGCATACATTTACTGCCACCAACGCAACTTAAACGTGAGCTCCAAACCATATATGGCCAGATGCCAAGCGAACTCACACTACCAATTACTAATTTATTCAGTAGTTTTTAACACTGATATTCAGTATCTTTACAAACTACTGAAAGTCAAGGCCAGAGCGACGCAAAAATTTGTCATAATTGAAGTTACTTTTCCTCTAATATCCAGAGAAAGTTTCAAACTGTACAAGATAATACCTGTACCGCACCAAACAAACACCACGATGACCACGATAATACCAGTTTCCGAATATGTGGCAGTTAACCTAAAGAAAGATTCACACTTCAGCATGTCAACACAGGAACTAACGGCATGTCTACACCATGGACCAACTTACATGTGTGAGCTGCTAAAACCAATAATAGACCTGCAAAATGACGAAAGTTTTTGTGACAAGAATCTGGCAACCAATCAATGTAAAGTGCATAAAACCAAATGCACCAACGTTTGGATTGAATTACATTCTACTTCTCAGCACTTTTACTTTTGTTGTGACACCTACACAATAAAAATCATATGCGGCGATCATGCAACAGTTCGCCAGCTGACCCAAGCTGGGGTCATTGGCATAGGTCAAGAGTGTGTCATCAAAGGAAAGGACTTCTCATTATATTCAATACGTCAACAGTCCAACCAAGTGAACATTTCACCAACCATTTACATGCCCGAATTCGATCAAATTAATCACTTGATTAACCTCAAAATCCCAGAAGAAAGGCAGACTGATGACGGAAGCCAAAACATATCTATGACCAGTCTAGGGGAGGCGATAGAAATCCTGAAGAAAAGCGATTCAGAAATAGAAGATATGTCACCCCACGATATCCACCAATACGTAATATGCTACGTGTTGATGTCGATGGCTCTATGCGTGGCAGCAGCCTGGATGTGGCGAACGGGGCGATGTCGCCTGTGCCGGAAGACTTCTGCTGGGCATCGTGGCGAGCGATCCCGCCGGCAGCAGACCGCGGTGACTCCGCCGCCTCCGAGACCTCAACGCCGCAGCGAGAGTCGCTGCCAACAGGAGTTAGCAGCGACTCCGCTGACTCCGAAACCAACCAAAATACGCGAATCAGATAGTGAAGTGCTCAGTGCCAGTGATCTAAACAATAAAAGTGAAATCGGTTTTGCCTTACAAAATTATGTCAAACGCTGGCCTAGCGCGAACTATAGTTCGCTAAAACGGCACAAAAAATATAAGGACACAGGCAATCAAAATATTGCTTTTACTGTAGAAGACTCTATAGTGTAATTTTAAACCACCATGAATGTTTTTAATAATGATAGTTATTTAAGTAGACCAATATGCTTTCAATTTTTGCTTTTTATATTATCAATGCTGTTAAACTTACCAGATAAGATTACTAGAAACTAATACGTTTAAGTAATTTAATGTTATATACACACCATATCATCATCCCGCATTTCTTCTCGCTCTTGGGAATATGTTCGAGTTTTAACCGAACACTCAGCGAAAATGCATAATTGCATCAAACGCAAGTATGCACATTCGCTCGATTACCAAAATGTGGGCCAGTTCGCGTTTAGATCTCCTCAGAGACACCACGTACTCATAACCAAACCATAACCATTTTACCATCCTTTTTACCATTAATTTAGTTACATAATTTACCAGTTCGTGTATTTAAGTGTTATATAGTGATTCAATTTAGTTGTTTCTCTTATAATCCAAGACTTTAACTTTACCATATCCTATCATTACAAGAAAGGTGTGTTAGGTCACCATAGCACCAAGCACTACTTTCTACAATAACTTTTGCAGGAAATCTTTCACAATTACTTGTTAACAATAACTCTCAACAGTTGCCCGAATAATTATTATTAATAAACCACCGCCATCAACGCTTCGAATTGTGCAGTGTCCGCGTGGCCTCCGCGCGGCAACCGCAAGAATATTTTATTATTGTCTAACTGAGAAATGTATAATGTAGGCCTGACTACAATTTTCTTTGAATGTCAAAATAATGAGTTGGTCCATTTATTACGTTGTTGACTTGCCGTTATAACTTTTCATTCTGTAAGTGACCTTGTAGACAAAAAAAAACACCTAAACAAATTCATTCCTTATATTGTCCGTATATATAGAATTTATTTTAATTATGGTGTTTTCTTTGATTGTACCTACATGTCAATGTATATTTTTAAATGTATACTGGCATGCACAATAACATAGGGTAATCTTTTTCTAAGCACGTGGGTTCACATCAAGGAGCTTATACGATGTTGCAGAATAAATAAGAATTGAGAAGTAAACATGGAAAGATTCAGTATTTTTCAACTATATTTATCTCTATATACTTTGAGATTTCCTTAAATAGAAACACTCTGTTCCGCTTTCCCGTGGGTGTCGAAAACGGCGGCTAGTACTAAGTGATTATCTCAGGTCAATGGGCAGCAGGAGCATAGTAAGTTAGTGTACATAGTTACTAAGGGTCTTACACGCAAGAATGGGCTACACCGTAGCGTAAATATAGTAATAGTAATAGTAATAGTAATAGTAATCTTTATTCACAGAAATTTGTACATTTTTCACAAGTAATGCTTAAACTAATGTTAAAATACACAAAAGTATTAGCATTAGAGGCCGAACTAGGCATAGCCTGTATTTCAGCCTTCAACGCCGATTCCCTTGAGTTGCAATTAATAGTAGGTATTTCGAATATGATGATCCCATGTTTGAATGTACCTAACTAATACAAAGGTAATAAGTATATAATAATACAAAAACAATAAATTACGTAATGCAAACTAAGATGTTATCCAATACAAAATAGAAATGGAGGAAGAACCAATTAATAACAGGTAAAACAAAGAATAACAAAAATACTAATGGTAGGTGTGTAACTAGTCCTCTCTTTGTGTGTGATGGAAGTGAGATGAGTGAGTGTGAGAGGGTGTGTGAGATTGCGGACCGGTTGTTGCTCTTATTACTATCTTCGTTATTAATTTACAAAATTATATCATAGAATATAATATGATACCATTATTTGTTGTCTATCTAGGAACTCGAAGCAACTCCTCTGTCTCCTCGTACGTGAGTTTCTGGAGGTATTCATACACTTTGATTTTGCAAGATTTCCTTGTCATCGGGTAGAAATTAAGAATTTTATTTAGCTTGTTGTAGATGTAGGGGCCAATGAATAAAGGAAATTTAGTGGCGAAATTGGTTTTAAAAGCTATCGGTTCAGGGCAAACCAAGTGTTTTGTACGTCTATTTAAAATGAGTGGGTCGTAGGTGAGATTTTTATGCTGCATTGTTATAACATGCAGAATAAAAAGTTGTCTTACGGTTAAGACGCCACAAAATTCGTAAAGAACCGCGGTTGGAAACAATATTGGTTTGAAGGTGCTAACCTTCAGAATGGCACGCTGAGCAACTTCAACAGGCTTCAAAATAGATTTAGGTGATCCACCCCATGCAGATATGCAGTATGTGATGAGGGACTGACAAAGGGCAAAGTATATTCGCTTCAGTACAGCGGGTTCGGCGACGTGTATGAGGGTCTTAAAAACGTATATCAATTTCCTGATCCTACCACAGAGGGTCTTAGTGTGGTTTTTAAAGTTGAGGTTGTTGTCTATCATAACGCCTAGGTATTTAAACGTTTTAACGTTTTCCAATTTAGTACAAGAGCAATTTTCTTTAGAGACACACTCATGTGGTATGATGCACTGACGATCGTAATTAATTTTTGTGTTTGTCCGTATACTGAAGCAAATATACTTGGTTTTGTCTACATTTAGAGTCAAGATATTGTATTCAAGCCATTCCCTCACAGCATCAAAACCCCCCTGGGCAGCATCGAAAGTCCCTTCCCATGTATCGGCAGAGAACACGAGAGCAGTATCATCTGCAAAAGAGATTATTTTGCCATGGGGAAGCTTGAGATTCGTGAGATCGTTTATGTATACGAGAAATAGGGTTGGTCCCAGGATACTGCCTTGTGGCACACCATACGTAACTGGAAGGTCTCCACTATTAAGGTTGCCAATCCGAACACTTTGAAGCCGTCCGGTCAAATAGCTTTTGAAAAGATCCAGTTGAGTACCTCTAATACCAAGTAATTCCAGCTTGTTGAGTAATATCGGGACAGAAATCGTATCAAAAGCTTTGGCCAGATCAAGAAAAATAGTGATGCATTTCTTATTTTTGTCAAGTTTGTTGCTAATAAAGTTTATGAGGTTATTAACAGCTTGATCTGTCGATCTACACTCCCGAAAACCGTATTGGTTTGGTGAAAGCATGTGTTTGCTTTCTAGATATCGCACTAGTCGCGTATTTATTATTCTTTCCAGAAGTTTAGAAAGTGCTGGGAGGATTGAAATCGGCCTGTAGTTAATGATACGACTCCTGTCACCGCTCTTATGTATGGGGCATACAACAGATTTCTTCAGGCTATGAGGGAAAACACCATGATGAAGGCAAGAGTTAAAAATGAAGGTCAGCGGAGGAACTAGAAACCCTTTAAATGTCCTTAAGAAAGAGCTGCTTATTTGGTCATAGCCTGTAGCACAGTTTGTTTTTAGGTTGGCGATGAGACTTTCCACCTCCTCCTCGGTGGTACCCTCCAAAACGAAAGAATTCAACTGTGTAATTCAATAGGTTATAGATTAAAGTTAAAGTATAAAAATAGGAACTTTAATAAATTACCTATTACTTTTATGTATCTATGTAGGGCAGATGGGACGGTTACAGGCCACGCGAGAGATCGGACCGACCAAATTAAATCTGCGGTTGGAGATCATTTTAATGAATGCGCCAAGCTTTCATCTGACAGAGTCAGTGATCATCGTGACAACGACCGCTATGTCAAGAGCCAAACGAAGAAGAGAAAGATTAGATTTATGCTATTTATATATTGGCTACAAAACAATTGAGTACACACCAGTCACACACACGCGCACATAACATTTATCACGTATGTCCATAGCAACATAAATTGGTTACTCCTTTACTAAGTTAATTAAGTGAGGGGTACCCAATTTATGACACTTTCTGTAACTATAACGATTCGTATTCATAGTTTTGTCTTTTAATCAACGTGGAGATATAATACAGGATCCTTGATAGGTATTTATATCTTATAACCATGAAACAAAAACTAAAAGAATAATAAAAATACAATTTACTGACTCTCACACAATCTTGATTCCAAAAACAAGACTTGACATTAGATTGGAAAATGGAGTAAAATTTTCCTTGTAATCTTTTACTCTACGAAAACTCCACAAAAACTGTAAGTAAAATTCCAAACACCCAAAATAATATCTTAGAATAACAAATATATCTTGTAACTTCAACTGGCATCATAAATAAAATGTCGCCAAATATTTATACGAAAGCGCGAAATTTCAAGTTGTTTTCAGGACCGAAGTATTCAAGTTTTTTGTTTGTTTATGATGTTAATGAAGGAAATTCCTCCTTCGGCTTAAGGGGCTGAATTACCAAAATAGGCATCCTTTTAATTTTTTTTTTGCCAAATCTATTGAAGATGTGGCAGCGGAAAAAGTTATGTTAATCTTGATCATATTTCCGAAAACTTTGTTGTGGCCGAAACACGTTTACGCACAAAAACCTCGATACAATTGAATGGCAAAGTAACCTCTTACCGTGATCTTCATAAAAAAAAATCCGGTAATACTGACCAGCGTACATTTGTACAATTAACAACAATAACGTATCTTATCAGGACGCAAAACTTCACTGTCGTATATTTTGAAGTTTCATTCATTATTTTTAAGTCATTCATATTGTTATATTTTATAAAAAAACTATACTATTTCCATCGTGCTTCTCTTTCCATCCAGTGCAATTCGACAGTGATCGCTTTATGGTGTTGCTAGGAGGACGTATGTCGCTTTTTTTCGCAAAATGCAAAAACATATTCGATTTACTTCTCGTCAATTCAATCTGTAAAAAAAACCAGGTATAATGCAACCAGATCTTGTAGCCTGGTGGCTTTAATTGGAACTAACGAAATCACAAGGAATATTGTCAAACTCTTTATTATTTTTATTCTCTGGCACTAACGCTGTCACTAGCATTTACATTTTTGTTGTATTATAAACGACTCATGTCGTTTAGTTTACTTACTAAGTCCATAACTTAAAAGTAATTAAACCTCTTTAAAAATAGAACTAATGTTATCTCAAAAATGGCACCACGTGACCTCCTCACCCCAGAGGGCTGTTGTATATCAAAACCCAGTAGGTGCTTTGAAACTATTATATTCCAGGAAATGAAAAGATAGCGCAAATATATATGATGATTTAAAGTAGGCTATGGAAAGTCATGTTGTACTAGTAACTAAATGACATCTTAATATTTTAAGAGAATACTAAAAAAGGAATATGAACCTATGAATTGTACAAATGATATTAATAGTGTCCTAAATTCTATTAGATATTTTAAATATGCCTAAAAAAGACAATGCCGAACCTAGTAAGTTCTGGATATTTGTAAATTAAAGGTGTTTTACAATTTGATGGGACTTTCCTATTGTAAATTATGATTAAATTGATTAAAGAAAGCACGAAATCTCAATTCAAATTTAAAGTTTCCAATACACAGTCCATTTCAGTATAGTAAAACTCATTAAAATAATATTAATAAAATTATCTGGCTATAAAACAATTATAAAAAAAATGTAACGTACTGTGTTCTTATATGTGGCAGTCGCATAGAAGCAGACATAATTATAATATTTATTCAATTTGCACGGCAAAGACTTGTATGACACTAACCAGATAACCTATTTTAGTGATCTTTATTTTCGTAGCAATAAGGTTGCATTCATAGGCAAAATAACAGTGAACGATCTGATGCTAGCCGCCAGTTTGAAATAAGAACTTGCGCGGTTATATTTTTGTAAAAACCATCGGAAGAGTCCGTTTATGATGCGGGCCTCTGTGGCCTTGTGTATTTAATTTTCAAATACTTCTCGCTCCAAATTTAAGTTTGCCCCTAAACTATCGATGGCAGTGGGCGTGGCTTAGAACTTCACATGTCGATTGCACACAATCACAAAATAGAAAGTATACAGAAGGGCCACTCCCGCCGTTTCAAAAATTGACAGCTAAACTTGACAGATTCGCTAGGGTTGCTACTATATTGATTGCCAATTTAAAAAGAGTAGGTTTGTATAAGCTGCAAACATAAATTTATCGATTAAAGATATATCATATCATGTTTACATGTTTTAGAGGGTAGACAGAGCATCAAATATCCATTCAATATCGACGACGATTGGAGGGTAACAAGACGTAACAATAGTGTAACAATAATGCCACTAAAAACATTAAAATGAGAAAAGCACCAAGCTCGACCAAAATATAAATGTGATAAAAAAAGTTAATATAATCAAAAAAAACCAACTGCTTAAGAAGCGAACTAAAAAGATGTATTTAAACAAGAAGAAAACTAAGCTGTGCAATCGGAGGGTACATATTTGCAAGCTGGATGACTTAAACCATATTATTATTATGACAAGTTTCATAGCTTTTCCAATTTCGTCTATGGACTTAAAATAATGTATTATTTTCCTAGATATTGAATTTCTAACTTGCCATCATGAAAAATTGAATGACTTTTATAACTTAAAAATGAATGAAAGAACGAATTTAATGAATTAATTGAAATAATATTCGGTCTGGAACAATTAAAAAAGGCAACCCAGCCAATGCAACCTCGTTACAGTACTCTATGAATGACGTGACAAACGCCCGCACAAAGCAATCGTGACAGCCGCGACTGAGCTCGGTCCAATATTGCCCAATATTCCCTGTAAAATCGCAATGTCAATGTGTGTGTGCAAAATGACGCTTTGTTCGTAGTGCCCTTTCTGTCTGAGGCGCGCCGCCGCTTACGTACTTTGTGACACAATGTTAAAGCACACAAGCTTAAACTTATATTTCGTTAGTGAAAAGTTGGCGTATGAGACCGGGTGCTAACTTTGTTTTCCGACTATATTAGATGCATTATTCATAAAATGTATATTGGCGTAGAGGTTGCATACTCTATTAAGAACTGTGAATTTTAAGTAAAAAAAATTTTTGATCTTCGTTGGGAATTTTAAAGCAGCATAGTTTTTGCAGGCTTTCTCTATGTCTGATCATATAGAAGTGAAATTGGCAAAAACCGAAAAGTGTCATAAGATACGTTCTATACTAAAATGCACGTTTCCTGTGGGATTGACTATGGGAAAAAAAGCCGCGGGAAAAAGCTAATTGGTTTTAATGGGACATAATAAGCAGTTAGGTAATGCAAATTTCCCATCCCTGGGTTCCAGCATTGTCGAGGCGGGGGGGCTCAGTAATCGTGGCTTGGACCCGTGTGCCCGCCATTAGCGGCAAAGGAGGACACCGTGGAGTTTTAGTGGGTTTGAGTCCCACATAACTGCGCTATCTCTCCGTGGTAGCGCAGTACGCATGACAAAAGAAACGAAAAAAGAAAAGAAAGTAAGAAAATACACGACCATGAGCATGCATTTATGAGCATTTCTCCAGGCTGAAAAAAAAAGATATGTAATGCAACTTACAGCCGGTCGATTCTGTAGACATCTCACCATTATGACTGATGAAGTAAGCTATCAATCCCTAGCATAGGTTGACAGCTCACTAATCCACCGGCTGGTCAGTAGGTACACCTCTACGTAACCTACTAAATATAACCATCCCACTATCCACTCCACACATATTCAATGTGGCTATTAAGCGGATTACTGATTGCAATATAATAAATAATTAAACACGTACTACGAACTGTAAATAGTTAATACAAGCAGTCAAACTCAAAGCATTTATTTCAATATATTCACAGGCACTTTTGAAATATCAAGGAGTCGGTCGGTCAGAAACAGAAGCTCACGACAGTGCAATTACTACTATTGAGAGCGTAAATCTCTGTGGAGAAAACCGTCAAAAATACCTACCATGAAAATGATTTTCTATGTCAATAGAGAGTCTTCTTCTTTTCGAGTCGATGGTAAACTCTTTATAAATTTTGGGCCCAGTAACGGCGTCAGTGACGAGCAAAAGGTCTTCCAAAGTGCAGGTGTATGGGCACTTGGGACACTCCAGCATGTGTGCCATATCTTGCAAAGGGGCACCGCAATCACTCTGAGTATTAGACGGGTCTATAAAACCCCATTTTTCCAAATTGTGTTTGCAGCGGCCTACTTGGGTGCACAAACGATTGAGTGCTTTCCATATAGGCCACTGCAGTTCACGTCCAGGAGGCAGACGTTTCTGGTATTTCAAGAAGTCGGATGGTGGTAGGTAAGCTTCTCTCCACAACCTGCTTCTCACTTTAGGCAGTGGGTCTTGGATGGCCTGTGTGCATCGAAGAAAACTCTTCCGACTCCTAAGTCTACCCGGGGTTGTAGTGTGATCGTCGAGAGGATGTCGGGAATCGGATTCCTGGTAATTTTTCTCAAGCGCGCATGCGACATCCCTTCGTACTATTGGAGGTGCAATGCCAGCCAACGGGTATATTTTGTTGACCGGAGTCGGTTTGAGGCAACCCGATATAATTCGGCACGTCTCGTTTAGGGCGATGTCAACTTGCTTGGCATGTGCGGATCGGTGCCACACAGGACACGCGAATTCGCCAGCTGAATATATATAATATAGAGTAAAAAAGTATATCAATCAAGTTGAGAACGATGTACCCATTCTGATTAAAAATCTGGCAAATCCTAGTCAACTTTAGGAAGCCAAAATGAGTACAGCTTCCTTTTATACCCCAGCTATTGCATGCCAGTTTCTAACTGATATCTTCGATGACGGCCAATCTCAACGGAGACTAACCATCGGTGCATAAATTATTTTAGTACACAAGTGTACAATCCTCTCTTTGAAGACAGGCAAAGCACCAGGACTCGACCTGATAACTGCGGTAATGCTACAAGCTGACTTACCCTCCGCCGTCAACGTTCTGACGCCGTTTCTCATTGAGAGGATATGTGCTCCGGACGACCTCCGGCTGAATAGCTTCCGGACGACTAGAACAAGGGTCTTTTGATAACTGTACCCAAGAAGGGAGATCTTAGTCAATGCGATAACTGGAGAGGTATTACGTTGCTCTCAATTCCCTCGAAGGTTTTCTGCAAGATTATCCTGGATAGCTTATCGAAGGCCGTGGATCCTCTCCTACGCAAAGATCAGGCTGGTTGCCGCGCGAACCACTCGTGCATGGATCAGATCAACACTCTCCGTATCATTTTAGAACAGGCATCAAAATGGCTGAGGGAGATCTATCTCACCTTTGTTGATTTCGAAAAGGCATTTGATACGCTGAAGTGGTCCAGCGTCTGGTCCCGCCTACTGGACATCGGAGTGCCACCAAAAATTGTCCGTCTGTTGGAGAGTGTATACAAGAATTATTCCTGTAAAGTAACTCACGACGGTCTCATCTCGGATTATATAGCAGTACACGCAGGTGTCCGCTATGGCTGTCTCCTTTCACCGCTCCTCTTTTTAGTTGTTCTTGACGGGATTTTGCTTCGCATTTTCGGCAACAAGTGCCGCGGGATAGAGTGGGGATTATCCAACGTCTTAGAAGACTTGGATTACGCAGATGACCTATGCCTGCTTAGTCATACCCACGCTGACATGCAAGCTAAATTGAAAGATTTAAGTAAGGAGGCGGCAGAAACGGGTCTAAAAATAAACACCCGGAAGACCCAAGAGATGAGATCTGGTGTGAAGATTACTTCACCGTTGCTGATTGGCATTGAGGCAGGGGAACGCGTCCACAAGTTTACTAACCTCGGGAACGTCGTGTCAGAAACTGGAGGTAGTGAAGAGGACATCGCTTCAAGGATCGCCAAAGCATCAAGCAGCAGCAGCTCTACCTTCGCGCAGCTGAGACCTGTTTCTCAATCGCAGAAACTGACCCGAAGGATTAAACTCAATACCTTCGGGTCAAATGTCAAATCCATGCTGCTTTACGGGTGCGAAACGTGGAAGGTCATAAAAAACATCTCACGCCAGATCCAAGTCGTCTTCAACCGCTGTCTTCGTCGCATTCTCGGCATTTACTGGCCCGAGACCATCTCCAACGTAGAGCTGTTGGAGCAATGCTATGAGAGCCCGATCGATCGCCAGATCAAGCGTCGCAAGTGGAGTTGGATTGGCCACACGCTGCGAAGGGATTCTGATCATATACCGAAGCAAGGGCTGGATTGAAATCCCCAAGGCAAAAGAAAGCGTGGCCGTCCCCGTCAAACCTGGCGTCGCACCATGTTGGCGGAAGCGACGAGCATCGGTATGACGTGGAGCGAGGTAAAGCGTGAAGCGAGGTGAAGCGTGACGTGGAGCGAAGTGAAGCGTGAGGACTACTGTGGACGCCCTTTGCCCCATCCAGGGGACGTAGGACACTAAGTCAAGTAAGTCAACAAGTGTGTGCACAGACCCAGGTATACTCCCTTTTCCACCACACTCATAGTCCGATGTGACGGCAATCTAACACGACCGGAGAGAGATCTGGCGTAGGACCACTGAGACAGTTTACAGTTAGACAGTTTTTGCTCGACCTAGGAATGGAATCCAGAAGCTTAGCTCTCAATCATAAAAGTATGTGGAAGCTACGATTTTAAACCCCAGTACAGTATCTCTGCAATGAAAAAAATATTTGGTGCCGACGGCTGCACACCACAAATTGTTTCGGGATCGAGTGTATGTGTGAATAGCACTCTCGTCACCTAAAAAATCCTAGCGTCGAACTTCACGTCATGGATGCTTGTATCATCCCAGTTCAAGCTTTTCTGATCAGCGATTCAGGCGGTTTCCATTTATGTCACTGGAAACCTATGGGATCGTTGATACAAATACATAAATGCAGCTACCTAAACATTTCAAATATTAGCAGACAGGTGCAATGGGACAATGCGACATAAATGCGTCAACATGGCAGGTAGAAACAGTTCTTTGAGAAATGTTTGTCACATTGTTGTGTCGCATTCATACGAGTATTTATTTAAATCAGAGCTCTTGTTACAAGATTACTAGTAGAGGCTCGTTACAAAATAATAAGATTAATTTAAAAGCCATTTACTCTTGTGCCTACATAAATTACTGAAACCTGAAAGTGTTCGTCACATTAAACCTTAAAGCTGCTTAGTAGACGTTGAGACACTAATCAATCAATATTTTAATCGCAGCGCTTGCTTCCTTACATCCTAATAATCTTATATTCAAACGGTTGAATACAAAATCATTGAAGCCCACATTGAAGCTTGCTGTATCTAGATACAGCAAGCTGGCGGTAACCCTAGGGTTGCCGCCAGTTTAACCGACAATTGGGGGTAAATTTGGTTTTTTTTTTTTTTTTTTTACTATTGATAGGCTCGCGCTTGACCACCATCTCACCTGATGGTAAGCGACGACGTGGTCGACGGTGTAACACGCTTGCCTAGAAGAAACCTATTCACTCTTGACATAAAAACCCCGAGGTTGTAGCTATCGGGAAACACAGACTCCGGCAGGGAATTCCACTCCTTAGCTGTACGCATAATTAAAGTATTTTCTAAACGTTTAGTGCGTATGGGTGGGATGTCCAC
This sequence comes from Orthosia cruda, assembly GCA_964057195.1. NCBI lineage: Eukaryota > Metazoa > Arthropoda > Insecta > Lepidoptera > Noctuidae > Orthosia > Orthosia cruda. Next base: position 32,761,515 of record OZ059826.1, read on the forward strand.
CATGTACCGATGGCGTATCGCCTTACGTCTTGTAGTCCGAAGATGAAACGGGATAGGCGGAATTAGATCATGCAATTCCATCGCCACTCCCCGAAATGTAACCGATAAAAACCGACAAGCTGGCTCAACCAGTGCCTCATTGCCAATGAGCCTCATGGCCCGTTTAAAAGGTTAAAACTTAAAAAGGTTGAACACCATACTGTGTCTTATATTTAAAACGAGAAAACATATTTTATGTGAGTCTAGCTTTTTAAAAACCTCTATCATAAAATCGTTTTACTTTAAATTTCATGAGTCTGAAATTTTATTAATTCTTTACTATACTATTTTCAATTAAATACAAAGTACGAGTATCTCTAACAAAAGCCGGATACCCCGCAATCTGCCTAGCGTTTTGCGAATTATGTTGGTCTCGACAAAAAGTCTAACCGGACACAGCTGAATATTTTTATTTTAAATGGAGTTACCATACCTATCTGATCACTATGACTAGGCCATTGGCAAAGACGATACGACTACGATTGGCAATAATTAAGCCGTACATGCATCCTATGTCCAATTTACCAGCATTATCCAGACGCCTGACAACCCTACCGTACCTAAATACAATACACATGCAGAAGACTATGTACCATTAATCGCGTGTCGGACGTTAATTAATACAGTGGTCTGTGCTTGCCACAGTTCTGAGCAAATTCTTCTTACTGGCCCACTCATTATGGGCTCTTCGTGTTGCACCGATTGGTTTTTAGTTTATGTTTGTATGCAGTAAAAGTATTTGAAAGAGTAAGTACCTAAATGAATCGTATTTACTTTTAAACGAGATTTTAATTAAATAACCATGAAGAGTTATTTTCCTAAACTTACTTAACACTTTGACTCGGTGACCCAAAAACAACGGATAACAAAAAGTAAAGATTTGTGTAACAAACAGCTAGTCAAGACAGTGCTTTGTTGGAATATTTAGTAAAACTGGTCCCTAGCAGCAAGCTTCATGGAAAGAGAACAAGGCGGCTTTGCCTTGCATCGAAAAATATTTGGTATAAAATTCAAATTTTGATCGAAACTTGTAGGTGAGTTATTCAAATTAGAGGTCTGTATTAAAAAAAAAAGTTAATTTAAAAATAAAAACGCGACTGCTTAATAAGCGAACTAAAAAAAAGATCAAACAAGTAGAAAATCATGCTATGCAGTCGGAGGTTTGCAGTAAAAGTTTTTTAGTTCGCTTATTAAGCAGTCGAGTTTTTGATTTTTAAATTACCTTTTTTTATTTACAACTTTTTAGTTATATATTTTTTTCGAATCACATTTAAACATATAATTGGGATATATTTTTGTAATCACCTCTAAAAATCCTTCATTTTGATACCGCACTCGATGGGTTTCGAAGAAAAAAAAAATTGGGTCCTCCCCAATATGGCGCAAAATCAGCCAATTTTTTTTAACGTTTTTTATCTAAGGACACTTGGGTGGCCAAGCCCTATCTAACGATGCATTAATTATAAAAATCCGTCTAGCGGTTTGCAACATATGAGGTAATAAAGAATATTACATACCGTTCCGTGCGTTCAAGCGCTTTTGCCATACCTATTATTGGAATCAAATATAACAGCTCACAATGTTAGGACCCATTAATATTAATGCTAATTTTTATCGGTGGTGCTAGGCAACTGGGCTTATCCCAGTTGTAAACGACCCTTTGTGCCTATTCGTCTTGTTTTTTCTGTCTCCTGCTTGATATGGAGGGAAGTGGAAATTTTTCTTACTCCTCCATTTTCTTTTCTGATTAATTTCGTTGCGGGATCCAAGACAGTTAAATTTATTCTCCGGGACTTCGTCGAGCTTCATTGCCTCGGCGCTTTTCTGGTGGTCGCCACTGTTGATTCTGGCTTTCAGGAGTTGCAGTGGTTTGGGAATAGTTATATTTATATTTTATTTATTTCTTACCACAAATTTACAGACAAAATATTACGGAGTCTACAGATATAATTGAATAATTAATTTGTGGAAAGACTGGTGCCTAAACTAAGTTTTTTACAAAACCTGTATTTCAGGTCACCAGGCCCCCCAAAACAAAGTTGTACATAATAATTGTCAACTGGAGACGAACTGAATCACATTAATATACAAATAATTTCATGCATTATAACATTGCAAATTTCGCTCATAAAAATTCAAATTACAAAAACAACGATAAGCAGATATAGAGAAATAAATTAATTTATTAAGGATGCATGCAAGGAAGGAAGAGGCAGTATGTGAATGTATGTCGTGTGCGGGGTAAGTGTGTGTGATGTTGAGTGAGTGTGTATGGAGTGGGGAAATTGTGTGTATGTTGTACGTGAACATTTTGTTAGGAGATGGTTTTGAAAAGATCTTCAATTTGGGTATAATCTAAAGTGATAAGCCAGTCAGTAATCATTTTTTTTTAAGTTTTTTTATTTAGAGTATGAATTGAGAGTAGATTATTCAGTTTGTTGTATAGAAATGGGCCAAGAAAAGAAAAGTAAATTCGGGCAAATTTGGTTTTTACTGATATAGGTTGGCATATATCCCTTCTTCTTCTTCTCATATCAGTATTATGATGGGTATTTTTAAAAGGAATAAGGGAACGTTGTTTCAAGACAACATGGAAAATAAAAAGCTGACGAATTGAGAGGACTTTGGAGGACTTATAAACTTCTACCGTGGGATGACGGAAAGGAAGGAAAAGTGCAACTTTAAGGACTGCCCTTTGAGCCCTCTCAAGTGGTAAAAGGTTTGTTTTAAACGTTCCACCCCATGACGTGATGCAATATGTCAGAAGCGATTGGCACAACGCACAATAAACAGATAGTAGTTGCTTGAAGTTGAGGATAGACCGGAGATTTTTGAACACAAAAATAAATTTCCGTATTCTGTTAGTGAGACAATTTATATGTGCGGCAAAGTTCATTTTAGAATCCAAGGTGACCCCCAAGTACTTAATATTGTCGACTTTCTGCAACTTAGGACAAGAACAATTACCGTTATGCGGAAATGTACAGATGTGAGCGAGAATGGAGAATGGTTGGAGAGATGACTGCGGAGTGTTCCTTAGGGTAAAGGTTATATATTTTGTTTTACTAGAATTTAAGGTGAGTATGTTAGTTCTCAGCCAACCATTTAGAGTATTAAATCCGACTTGGGCATAGTTATATACCTCTTCCCATGAGTCAGCACTGAAAAGAAGCACAGTGTCATCCGCAAAGGTAATAATGCGTCCGTTTTGAAGAGAGAGATTGCAGAGTTCGTCAATATAGACCAGAAATAACGTGGGTCCAAGGATGCTTCCCTGAGGGACTCCAAAAGCTACGGGAAGGGTGTCACTAAAGTGGTTATCAATTTTAACAAACTGCGTGCGGTGGGCTAGGTAATCTTTGAACAGTGACAACTGATTTCCACGTATGCCGAAGTTTTCAAGCTTACGCAGCAAGATTGGAACCGACACTGTATCAAAGGCTTTTGCTAGGTCTAAAAAGATAGCTAAGGACTTCTTTTTATCATCCATGTTTGATACAATAAAGTTTGTCAGTTCGTGCACCGCCATGGCCGTCGATTTCTTCGCACGAAAACCGAACTGATGCTGCGACAGCAGGTTATTTGACTCTAGATATTTCACTAATCTGTTGTTCAATAGCCGTTCCAGAATTTTTGATAAGGTAGGCAGAATAGCTATTGGTCTATAATTATTAATACAGTGTCGGTCCCCACTCTTGTGAATGGGATGGATGAGTGCCTTCTTAAAAGCAGTTGGAAAGGTACCAGATTCTATCGCCAAGTTGCAGACGTGAGTGATGGATGGTACTAAAAGATTTTTATGTGAAATAAGAAGATTTGATGAAATATTATCACAGCCGCGCTTGAGAGAGGAAACAATGGCAGCTATCTCGTCCTCATCAGTGGGCAGGATAACCATGGAATGGGCAAAGGTAGGTAGTCGGGTACAAGTGGGGGGGTAATCATGATCCTGCTGTTGGGCGGTTATTTTACTGGCTAAGTTTGAACCAATATTGGCAAAAAAGTCGTTTATTTTATTTAAGGAATGGACTGGTGGAGCCTGTGGGTTTATTAACTCAGTAGGTGATGACTTAGGTCTTGATCTATTTGAGACTTTATTTATTACTTTCCAAAGGCGGCGGTTGTCCTTCCCCGCCTTTTTAACTTCTTCTCTTTCAAATTCCCTTTTTACTTTTTTTAAAATTTTGTTGCAGTAGTTTCGATACCTTGTGTATGTTGTCTTTAGTATTAAATTGTCAGGATGTTTTTTTTATTTTTTTATATAGATTGTCTCTGTTTTCTATACATCTCATGAGACCTGGGGTTATCCAGGGTTTAATAATTGTTTTCCGCTTGGAGACGGTAGTCATTTTAGTGTTTGACTCCACTATAGTTTCAAGAATGTGAACCAGTTTGTCAGCTGCTTCGTTTGCATCAAGCGTCTCGAGAACTGGTTGAAAGTTTGCTTTTTTTAGGTCGGATAGTAATCCAGCTGAATCTATCCGTGAGATCATGTGTTTATAGTGTCTAGGAAAACATTGATTCAACGAAAGGATGACAGTATAATGATCAGTGAGGGTAGTTTGAGCTACAAAAACCTTTGCGGGTAATTTAGTTTTAAGAATAACGTGATCTAGACATGTTTTTCCGTGTGTTGGAATTATGTGAGCCGGTAGCAAGCCATGAAAAGAGGTCAGATCGAGGTAAGATGACGCATTTTGGTCATGATTAGAAGTACTAATATCTATATTAATGTCACCGGTGAGAATAATGTTTTTACAAGAAGAATAGTTTGCTAATATTCCATTTAGTGATTGTAGGAAGTTTGAGATACTTTTATATGATGGCGGGCGATAAATAGCTAGAACAACGGTGTCGTTATTAATTTGTATTGTTAAACAATTTGCGTCATGAAAATCAGGCTCGACAACGTTAGCATGTATACCATTTTTTATGTAAACAACTACACCCTCGTTTTGTGTTTTGTTATTGTCAGTTGAGTAACGGTTATAGCCATTTAATACCGGAAGATTTGAGGTATGCGGTAACCAACATTCCGTGAGAATTATCAGGTCCCACGAAGTTCCCGATTGTTCTAATAGGACATTAAAACCAGGCATGTTGCAATTTATGCTTCTTATGTTTTGACTGATGATTTTTAGACGTTTTTCGTTATTCGGGATGAGGTCTAAGCAATCGGCCAAGTCACATGTAGTAGAGTCAGCTATTGAAAGGTTGTCAATGTCATTGTTTATTACATTTGAATTATCGAAGTTTGCGGTTTAAAAGATAGAGGCAGAGATTAATGTGCATAGCTGTACAAAAAAGAGAGACATGATATGAATCGATCGCTCCCCACCGGATCCCTTCTGTACAAAAGAAGTTCAATAGGGAGGCGGCAAACGGTATAGAACAGACAACAACGGTAAAAAAGATTTTCTTGTTTATTTCCTGAATAATCAAATCCCCAAAAAGAAGCGAAAAGAGTGTGTAATTGTGTGTGGAGTTGTTTATGTGTAATTGTTTGTTTGTATGCGTAGGTGTTTTATAGATACGAAAAATTAATTGAATAACATTAATTAACATTTTAAAATAATAATAAAAATACATGCACTGCTTTAGTGAATATTGACCAGATAGTCATTTTACAATTATATTAGCAAAATCCATTTCTGAGTTAATGGTGATGCGTTGAGCGCCGTCCTCTCGGCGTAAGTAAACTTTACCATAGGCTGACCAACAATGTTTATATTTATGTTGGGAGGCGAAATCTCTCGCTAGGAAGAACAATTTTCGAGCTTTTGCGGGGAGATTGTCAGATATGTAAACGGGCACCTTTGGGCCGGGGATTCTTAGATGCGTTGTATTCAACTTACAGCTTTTATTATTTTTATTAAATTTTCTGACTGATTGCAATATATCAGATTTAAGTAAGACTGTAGTGAAGTCAACGATGATGGTATTATTCATAGAATTTTTTGAGTTAATCCTGTACACGTCCTTAATATCCGATTTTGCAACTGCGCTATCCAGAACGGTACCAACATTTGTGATCACATTTATCAAATCCAATTTTGTTTCATTCTCAATCTTTGGTATGTTTTTTATTTCTACAGTTGTAATTTTCGATTGCTTTTCAAATTGATCTACCCTATCTTCCAGTTTCCTGATGTAATCTCGAGTTGTCTTCCTCTCATCTTCATATTGTTCCATTTTTGTTAGCATTTCGTCATATTTTTTCCTCCTCGTGTCCTGTAGTTTGTTGTACTGGTTTTTTATTTCTAAAAGCGTTGTTTCCATGTTAGAGTAGAAAACGTTTTGTTCCTTTTTTAGGTCTCGGAATACACCCGATATTTCATCTTTGAAATCAGTCAAGTCGACAAGATAGTCTTGGTCGTCGCGTTTCCTTTTATTTCGACAGGTAGCGTTTGGTGCGTCCAAGGAGACTTCTATTATTGCCGCAGCTGTACTTATGTTAGGCTCAGATTGGTGGTGGACTGGAGGTAACTGACTTAATACAGTAGGTGACACTGGCGTTGTGGGTTTTAGAGGCATTTTTTCTAGCAAAGTATCTAGGAAAAATGTTTTAAACAAATTCTAAAATATAGTGCGGTGGGATTGTCCCAAAAAAAAAAAAAAAAAAACATACAAACATACATACAAGATACGCGCGAAAAACATAACCCTTTCCTTGCAGCCGGGTAAAAATAAGATACGAACTCTAGATGAACTTCTGAAATTAAATCTTTATAAGACTAACGGCAGAAATACCGTAGCAATACTGATTACTGTTAAAAACCTATGAGTAGGTACTCGTATGTTTGCCCTACGAATTGCGGGTGTTAGTTTTTATACAAACCACGCAGTTTTAAACATAGCGTTACTGTAACCTACGACTAATAGCAAACTGTACACGTTTTCCACCATTGTGTTACCCGTACTGTACAAACAAATCTTCGGTACAAACATTTAGATTTGTTTGTGTCAATTGTAGGCCGTACAAATTGTTTGTATTGGGAATAAAACCGTATGACTAGTTTTTTTAGGATTTGACAGAGTAGAACATGTGCTGTAGGGATTAAAACATGACCATTCAATGCTTTCATGTAGACTTTTCATCAAAAGTTTCCAACCAGTCATCATTATCATCATCATTTCAGCCAAAAGACGTCCACCGCAGAACATAGGTCTCCCCTAAGTGTCTCGTATCCACCGGATTCCCGTAACCTTCAGTGTTTATTGGGGTAGCCAAAGCCCGGAGATTCTTGGCAAACCTTGCTAGGCCGTAACCTCGACCGCTCGTTCTTTAAAATAATTATTATAAAGAGATCTTTAAAGAATTGTTCGTTTATTTGAAAAAGATAATCTCTAAAAGAACAGGAGGGGCCGTAGTATAGTGCGACTATGAAAATGGGACAGAGCTATTCGTCTTGTATAGCTCCGTCCCTCTATCACAGTGGAACCATGATAGTTTTGACACAGCATGGTAAGCCCTGATCTGATTACTTACGCTGATTGCCACAGGTTACTTTTTATCCTGAAGATAAACGCACGGATAACGAAGCCGTGGTAAAAATCTTAGCATTATAAACCGCCTTTTGTAGAAAATAGCTTAATTAAAAAGTTTCTATCAGTGGTATTATTTTCTCATAACCCTTCAAACTTGAATATATTTGTAATATGCGTGGGTTTACGTCAAAAAAAGGTACACACAAAGGTTAAGCTTTGAACTATGCTCAAAACCGATAATTCTTTGCACACATTCGATCATTTCTAAATCCCATCTTTGGTATTCCGCGGTTTTATTTATTCGTCTATTACACGATGGATTTATTTGGCGCGTTCCTTGTTTAACAAGTCGAGGTATAAAGCTGATGTTCCACTAGATATACTCGCGTAAGATGCACCTATTTTATTGTATGGTTGGATTTTGATTGAAAACTGGATATAGAAGTGGTAAATGCCACCATGGGACATTTTCAAAGGGATTGATCCGATTCGCAATCACTTCAAAGGCTTTTCGGTGTTAATAAATGAGAAACTTTATTCACGGCATTAAATCACTTAAAACTGGCAATTTCGAAGATACTGTACACACTGTGCACACCAGTGCACGGTGTTACGACATACGTAACTGTTGCACGCAAACTGTGAATTGGACACGTTTCCATGCTCCAGGGCTCGCGTCAGGTGTTCACGTTCTCAATGTAAGCATCAGTAGATATCCCAATGTCCACATATGTGGCACAAACTTACACGTACGCCGTAGGAAACCGGCTTATTACACCACTTAATGTTCCAAATATTTCATTTTCGCGATTTTGGTGTGAAAAGCAACTAAAGTTAACACATTATCCGGCTGCGGGACGGAAACAGCCCGACATCACGGTATGCTTCTCGCGTGCCAACGGTTAGTCTCGCTAATGTGTGTTTGCAACACTTTTATAGCTGCTAAAGGCAATAAATACACAAATGCCCCCGTGTCGGTCCGTAAACGCCTCTAGAGGATTACCCGCTGACGTATTGTGTACCAACTGAACAAGATTGTTACCCAGATGTGAACACTTCACAATAACCTCGATAATATATGGTATTCTACACAATTGGGTTTTATTTTCACAGAAATCTTTGAGCGTATTCAACATGGAAGTAGGTCACAAACTTACATGGAAGGCCATAATATCGTGATGTCTTCAAAAACCAGTTCTGATCCGAAACGTTATAATTTTGCCCAACTTCACTTTATCTATGCCTCCACTGTCTCGTAGCAACTGTCTACGACGTAGCATTTTGCTACGCAGTTGGGATTCTCATTTGCTTTAAAAAGAGCATCTACAAAAGTTTAACATAAAGTCTAATAAATATGTATAGTCTAGTAAAATACTTGAAATATGCTTGTTATCTTTATTTAATTTGGACACAAAGGGGAATGCTAACTCAGACGGCACTAACTTGAATTAGTTGAATGATTGTTATAATTTAATAGCATTCATACAATGTGTTTATACATTGAAACATAAACGCTTATTTCTGCTAAGATTACTTTAAATTACCTTGTAATTTATGAGCTTATTCACTGTGTAGCTGTTTATCAATTTACCTCGGCACGCATTATGTAAAGCTCAAAGCTGTAGGCATCGGAGTTCACTAACGCGATCCGTAAAATTTTTAAGGAATTTGAGCCAGTCGAGAATAATTAAAAGAGTTGGCTTCGCAGTTTCAAAGCCGAGTTTGGTCCCGTGTGTTTCCCGTGAATCATCTTTATCCTTCGCCGTGAAGCTACCTCGCTTCTTTTGGTTTCAGTTCATTGCTTTCCTTTGAGAGGACTTGATCTAACTGTAACTTGATTTCGTCTGATCAAAGCGAAAATGTCTGCGCCCGAAAACCCGCACATTGGTAAACAATTTCAAATGGAATGTTTTGACGAACATAACGAGTGTAGTACTCGTACATGCTCGTGCAAACATTAGATGCACGGTCCTAGTTGTGATGAAAAGCGTTTTAAATAGTTAACAAACAATAAAGGTCTATTAAACACAGGCTTTGATAGTGGCACTGAAAAAAAAGAACGGTTAATTCACTTACCGACGAGGCCCCATTTTATTCGGAACTCAGTTATACCGGTACGTCACAAGGATTCATTTTTCGATGACACTTTTGGCCTTTTAGCCCGAACGGTAACAACGTGAATGGGGTCGAGTTATTTGATCAACTACACTGTTATTTAGTTTCACCCGCTCAGTTTTTGTTGATTTTAATTCACAGAAAATGGCCTGCACGGTGTATTGAGCTAAAATTTTGCTGCCAACGCAGATTGCTCGATATTCATATAAACCGATGATTTATTATTTAACAAGCTAGCAATATATTATTGGCACAATCGCTGGTAAATGGTACAAACTACGAAACAATGCTGTGAATGTTTTGTAGTTTGTGATATCGCCGTTGTCTATATTCTGATTGCCTGAAGGCTTTTAATGTGAAATGCATTTGAAATCTGGTTTTGATTTCAAGTCGGGGATGTTATTTTGCAATTCGTTATTTATGTTATTGTTGTTTATTATTGTTTTTTGTGTTGAACATAGTGTTATTAGATTTTGTACAATATTAAATTGAGATGACTGTAATCATACACATGATATTTTACTATTTCATCTAAATAGTAATTATGAATTAAGAACCTCCACGTTTCAATGTAACCAAATTGCATTAGCCATGAGCACAAGAAAGTCGCCGAGGGAACGCCTTAGAAGTAAATACACGGATCTTATTGGTAATGTTCTTCAGAAAGGCCAGTTGTTCAGTAAATGAAGCAAAGGGGATATGTAAGGATCGTAGCAGGTGTTCTTTAGTGTTATGTATGTATGTAAGCACGAGAAAATTTTGAGGTGATAAAATAGATTCTATTATGACTAAAAATTATTGTGCACGAAAAGCTTAAAATGCACGAGATATTAAGGTATGACTTCTCTAGCTAGTATTGAATTCCAGTAATCATATTTTTCATATAATCTTGAAATACTCAATTGCTTTGCGAACATACTTCTAGTAAGTCAAACTTCCATACAAATTCATCCCGCCACTGATGAGCAATTCATTAACAAAAAACACTTTATCTTCACTAAAACTGGTTTATACATTTACATACATACATTAACTCACGCCTTTCTCCCATGAGGGTAGACAGTAACTACAGTACGCCACCTGCAACGATCTTTACATACTTCTTTAGCTTCAGTCACATTCATACATCTAGTCATACACACACGCCGGGTATGAGTACTGCGCACCTGGCCTTTTTGAAGAACATCACCAATGAGACACCTCATTGGTGAAAAGGTGTCAGATGTATATTTTTCTAGTGCTCCCCCTCCCGGCGATTCCATTCACGTCTGCCTTGAAATACCTTTCGTTATTCGCCTTTCATTAATCCTCTCAACATGACCAAACCTAAAAAATATATTTTTATTTAATTTTTTTTCATCATTTTCACATGTATTATACCTTTTAATAGGATTATCTGTTGTTTATTGACAATAATGAGCATTCTAAAAAGTGCCAAATGTAAGGGAAGATCAGGAAACTAATAAACAATCTTTTTTTTGGGGTTGTAAATCTTCCAATGACTTCTCCCGGTCTGGGTGATGCGGGCAGGCGTGACAGACTTTTTCTGACTAAAACCCATCCGTGTTCCTTCAGTTGCTTGTGCCAGGGTAGCGGTAACTCTCTTTCAAATTTATCCACGATCCAGACAGGCATCGGCCTTAGCGGACCCCGTCAGTTTTTGCAGACATCTCTTATAGGCGCGCGTGGAACGCAACGCACCGACTACTCGTGCCTGGTCCTTATCGGACGGCGAGCCACCCATTACTCGCCGTCTACTAATAGTTACCCTACTATCAGCCAAATTGGACCAAAGAACCTCATTCTTGTTTCTAACTTATCCCCTATAGTGGTAACGCTAGTTTTTACAAATTTATTACATGTGACAATCCTTACTCTCCGCGTAAAAAGTAAGGTATGTCGCACTCCTGTAAAAAACACACTGGCCGTACTCAAAACTTTAAAGTTGAGTACGGGCCTTCAGTTGAACGCACCGGTAGATTTTTTTAAGTGGCTACATATACTTCACAATATCAGGAATAAATGGTCTTATTTTACAAAATTAAATCTATCTCCAACATAGAAGTATACATAGTAGGGATTATATAGAAGGAAGGAAAGAATCCACGTAGGTATTTCACACCTATTCATTACCTGTCACATTCTCTTCACCGTAGTACCAATATCATTTCGTATCAAACATCAATTTAGTGTAAAATTCTAGCTTATGCGGCTTAATAAGTGACCCAGAATGATACAGTAGTACAGTGTGACGTATGAGCGATCAAATTCATTCCAAGCAATATACGACCCGAGGTCCAGCGCCCGATAAATGGAATTATTTGTCCAGTCAAAGTTGAAACAGGGCCTGAACAAATACTTTAAATTGGCGGTATTTATAATTTAATTTAATATATTAAGTAGGATTATGGGTAGGCAATAAGCGATCTTTTGTAACATAGATGTATAATTTTGGTAAAGTAAAAAAGATATAGCACGTTGTCAAGTTTAGGAATGCATGGCAAATACAAATAATTTTTAATTCCGTTCCATATCAAGAAAGTGATGCAGACGGTATTTTTAATGCTTAATACTTTTTTCAGCTTGTAAAATTGTATTATTATTGGCTGGTATCATTCTCTTGAAACTGAATAAAACTAACGACAAAGATCGATTTACATTAAAAATCCACTGATTACCAACATCTACATCACTTTGTGCAATCTATATGTCATACTAAGAACCTTGAACTTGGTTGTTAGTCTTTAGTCTGAAGTAATTTTAACAGACTTCAAAAATGAGCAGTCTATATTTGTAAGTTGTAATCGTCGCCTAACTGAAATACAAGCTGTTATTTCAGAGTCCTATAGTACCTCCAAGGGTCGATTCGATAAGATGTTTTGCGAGAAAACATAGCGACTAAGAGTTAAACTAAGTTGTATTATTGCAGATAAAACTTTGTTATTACAGCGTTAAAGTTGTAACCCTCGATATTTATTAACAAAATACAATCCACGTTGAAGTATTCAACAATATAAATATCAATAATAAATACCGTTAAATAAAACAGGTATTTTACACAGATTCGATCACTAACATATGTAATAAGTTTGTAACGTTCCCACTGCTAGATTTTTTTCTGTTAGATAAGCGGGTCGACAAATAAACTGGTTTCATCACGTTGTACGGACTAAAAAGTAGTTCGGTATCACATTTTTCCAGGAAAATCTGTTATGTCGTGACAGAACGAACAATAATGATTTATTCAGGATTAAGAGATTAAAAATACTCCGCATTTAGCGTGCAAAAATTAATATATGAAGGATTAACTTGTAAAATTTGAACAGCATTCATTTTATCATTGAGAGAAATATTTAATTCAACGCAGTACGGTAATGCAAGTATTCATTTGAAACTTGCAGCTTTCCAAGGTATCGAAGCCATAAAACTAACTGAATTAAAACCTCTTTTTCATACCTTTCATTTTTAATCACTCTTAAAATCATCTAGTTTTATCCCAGCCACTTCCAGTGTTATATCAACATTCAAACACACAGGTTGCGCGAGTCAAATTACTACGGGCACTTGTATTAAGCAAACTATCTAATTTAAAATGTATGAGCACGTTATACAAATACAAAGTGAGATTAATTTGATGTTAAGTCAATATGCTTTGCAAGATTGAAACTTTTGGTTCCCCGTAACTTGTGGTAAACTAACTTTGTGTGGGTAGATATTTATTTATTTCTGCGAATTGATTTGAATTAGATTAATTTGTAAAATTAGTTTAATAAGTAAGGTGTTATTTTTAATAACATAACACGTCTGTTTTCCCCGAAGGGTTATGCAGAGTGTCGTGTAACATGGGGCAAGAGTATTGCCACCAAACCGAGCAGAAATGCCGCCTGCGGGCTGGTACTGAGATATTTCGGATGGATGGATAATTTTTGATATGAAGAAAAAATCTATTTTGACAGTCCTATTTTTTTCATAATAATTGTTAGACAATTAAACTAATTTAATTTAATTAAACTAATTGTCACAAAGCTATTAGGTATCTACCTAAATAGTTTTTTAAATTAATTTATTACCGATAGTGTGCGAAAAGTTTGCATTTATTTTTAATAAATACTGTTACAACATTTGCTGGCCACTCTCAGTCAAAATAACTATGGATGCCATTAAACTCCTTATTTTTCTTTTTTTGCAAATGGTATCAAATATTTTTTTAATATTTTTTGATGTCAATGGGAATTTTTTGCATCCTTTTTAGGGTTCCGTACCCAAAGGGTAAAAACGGGACCCTATTAGTAAGACTCCACTGTCCGTCTGTCTGTCACCAGGCTGTATCTCATAAACCGGGATAGCTAGACAATTTTCACAGATGATGTATTTCTGGTGCCGCTATAACAACATATACTAAAAAGAGAATCTAATAAATATTATAGTGGGGCTCCCGAACAACAAACGTGACATTTTTGCCGTTTTTTTATGATAGTGGTACGGAACCCTTGGTGCGCGAGCCCGACTTGCATTTGGCAGTTTTGGTCTTTACAAATATTTTATGAAAACAATTCCTATTAACTTCTAGTTTTAAAAGCCTCTATAATTACATATTTAAATAGTACAATGCGTTACACTTATTTGATATAAATGGTTACTTGCTTGATCATTCAAATGTTTTTTCAATATCGTAAAACTTTGATCCCTTTTAAAGACGACGACAGTCGCCAACGACCTTGAGGAAACAAAACGCGCACTCGTTTCACACCCGCGCGGCCCAAAATTCAGTAGATTTTTGTACTTCCTTTAATATTCCATGAATAATATTTTTTGTACGTGTTAGGTTAGGCTTTACAAATAAATTACATTATGTTATATGAATCAAATTTATAATTTTCATCATCATCATCTTCATTTCAGCCAAACGACGTCCACTGCTGGACATAGGCCGCCCCCAAGCGTCACCACACTGATCGGTCCTCTGCGCCTCGCATCTACCGGACGCACGCTGCCTTGAACAGGTCGTCGCTCCATCTAGTGGGAGGCCTTCCAACGCAACGCAAAAATTTCATAGATCAAATTATTAAGAAAATGGTCTTATCCTTACATAGTATAAAACAAAGTCGCTTTCCGCTGTCTGTCCCTATGTATGTATCTTTAAAACTACGCAACGGATTTTGATGCGGTTTCTTTTAATAGATAGAGTGATTCAAGAGGAAGGTTTATATGTATAATACATGCAGGTGAAGCCGCTGGCAGAAGCTAGTATAACATATATAAAAAAAATACGTTCCTACGTGATTCTATCAGCTACTGAAGGCAATCTGTGCCTTAAGAAAACTTTAACTAAATGCTACACAGAAATCTGTTATTGTTACGCGTATCTCCACTACCTTTGAAACAGTTTAAAACTTTCACAAACGCAATAAGTACTAGTTAATACAAAACGCTTTATCTAAAAGATAAACTTCTACAGTTACCAAGCTCGTATCGTTTAGCGAAGCCACTCTTAAATTTATTTTAATTGGAAACACCAACCAACACTGAGTGTAAGCATTAAAACTTAACAAAATTTGACCGCGTAATGCGGTTAGCAAAAACACTGGTACAGTTAAACTATATAAACCATAAATTTATACTTACCCGAAAGTCGGTCCTAATTAAAGTTACGGTCGGACTGCGGACTTGGCAGAATGCGGGCTGTCGGAACATCGTCCTACAGGCTGTGGACACAGTATAAATTGGTACAGAAGGCCGGCTCCATATTATGATGAATAAAAACGCAAGTACAGCAAGCGACATACTATGTACAAACACGTTTTACGTAATATGAGATTTCAATTAGTGGTGTTACGGAAGTGATGATATCGGAACCGAAGTCGGAATCGGAGGGTTTAAATTTGGTTTATCGGAATCGAAACCGAAAACGAATTCGGTATCGGAGGTGGAGGCTGAAGAAAGAGAAGTTAAAAGAAAGCACGTTTAATAAAATAATACATACATTTTTAATCAGCCTTTTTTAATTTCAGCTCAGAAACAATACACCTAACTAGCGGTTGAAAAAAAGCAAGTAAATTTTCTAAAATCGTAATCAGTTTTAAAGTAAATAAGCTATATAAAATGTGTAGTTAATAAAATGATATCAGTGACTCCAAAAGAAGCAAGTTACACTTCCTACTACTATAATTATTTAATAAACGTGGCGTTTTATGAGGATGGATGGATATTTGTCACTCTTTCACGCTAACGTCTGAACGTATTTTGATGAAACTTTACATAAATATAGCTTATACATCAGAATAACACAGCCCTTCATCTGTCGTAATTAGCAAAACAATTATACAAACGCATTATAAGACGTCGCGACATTCAGATATTGACGGGCAATCTGGTACAAGAGTTTGAATTTAGTATTTACTTTCCACCGTAATAAGGGATCGTCACTGATAGGAGTACGTTTTCCTCCGAAATCGGAGGTTTAAAAACAATCGGAAGTACCGAATTTTCTGAATAGTTCTCGAACCTCCATAGCAATTTCAATCCCTAGGTTATTTAATTATTTCGTGATGAGCCAGCTTTTGATCTTGATCTCACCTGATGAAAATAAAAAAATAAGGTCGACGATAGAGCTAGCGATCTTAAAAAATGTTAATGCACTCTTGAAGGCTGACGGTAACGTTACACAGACTCTGACGGTGTGTTTCACACTTTGGTTGATGGACAAATGAAAGTAGAGAAGAAGCACTACTACTCGGTACATAAATCCAGTTTGTATGCACGTATGGTTCCTTGCGCTAAGCCTTGTACTCCGTCTATGGTACTTGTCTATGTGCGTACGCCCATTTCCGTACGTTGAATGGAGTTGGCATTCTGTACTATCTATTCTGTGCTATGAGGCTAAAGTTGTTATATTATTAAGCCTCCTTATATATTTATGGAGAAGTAGCGGCAGTTCCTTATGAGGAATGATCGTGCGGTCGGTGGTGGTGGTGGTTTGGCCATTTATCTTCGTAATTATATTCCTTTTTCTATTGTTAGTATGTCCACACAGCCGCCTCCGCCGAACGCTGGTGAACATCTTTTCCTGGAAGTTGAATTGTATCATTCTAAAATTCTCCTTGGGATTTAATACTGCCCTTCTCTTCGGATTTATTTCTTTTCCTCTTTCGAACGAATTCTGGAAGACTTAATTCCCTCTTACAGTCATAGTATCATAATGGGCGACTTTAATACATGTTTTCTTAAAAAAGATTCCCGCTCCTCTTCTCTTCGTCATATTATTGAATCTGTCAATCTCTCTATTCCCGATCTTGGTGCCACTCACCATTTTCCTAATTCTGTTCCCTCACTTCTCGACCTCATTATTGTCTCATCTTTAGATCATGTCTCTAAACATGGTCAATGTTCAGCTGACATAAAAAAATCGACCACCTAAGCATAAGTTCAAAACTCTTCCGCTTCGCAATTTTGATGGCATGTACATTGATCGTCTTCGAGAGGATGCCAGTAACATTGACTGGACACCGCTGGTGACATCCTCATCCGTCGATGAACAAGTTCAAATCTTGACTTCTACCCTAATTCAGCTTTACGACAAACATGCACCTATTCGAGCCGTGAGAGTTAAACATCTTCCAGCGTCATGGTTGAGTGAAGAAATTAAACTTTTACTAAGTAAAAAAGCAGCTGCGAAATTTAAATTTAAAATTAGGCCCAATGACGTCAATAGGGAAAAATACGTCTCAATAAGAAACCACTGCAGCAAGGTGTGTAGAATCGCAAACCGCCAACATATCCATAGTAAAGTTCAGAATGGTGATCCAGCTAAGGTCTGGAATTTTCTCAAATCATTAGGTATTGGAAAAAAGTCTCATAATACGATTCCTAAAGACTTGGATTTCAACTTACTTAATAGTAATTTTTCTACTTCACCCGTATTGGATAGGGCCACCAAAGCTACTACGCTAAGTAATCGTTCGAACCTTCCGGTACCTGATTTTCCCCCTTTTGTCTTAAGTCAATTCACTGCTTGTGATGTTAAAAAGAGTATTGTATCTATTACTTCCAATGCTTTTGGTAGTGACTGTGTCAGCCGTAAAATGATTATCCCCATCCTTGATGATATTCTTCCTGTTCCAACTTCTCTGTTCCTCAACTTCTCTGTTTCCAGTGGTGTCTTCCCACAAGCCTGGAAAGATGCTCAAGTTATTCCTCTACCCAAAAAATCTAATCCTGCTTCTTTCTCTGACTATCGTCCGATTTCTATTCTTCCTTTCCTATCCATAGTCCTTGAAAAACTTGTCCACCAACAACTTAGCTCATTCATTTCCAAACAATAACTGCTAAATCCCTTCCAATCTGGTTTTCGTCCGGGACACAGCACAACCTCAGCACTTGTGCACATTACGGATGATATCAGGTCAGGCATGGAAATGGGCAAGTTAACTGTACTTGCTTTGCTTGACTTTAGCAATGCTTTCAACACGGTTGATTTCGACATATTGCTGGGCGTCCAATGCTCTTTTAACATATCTCCTTTGGTAATTGACTGGTTTCATAGTTATCTGTTTGGCCGCCGGCAGCGTATTTGCATTGAGGAATATTTCTCTTCTTGGTGCCACACCTCTGCCGGTGTGCCAGGGCGGCGTTTTATCCCCTCTACTTTTCGCACTCTTTATTAATGCTATCACTCAACGACTATCTTCTTTCTACCACCTGTATGCTGATGATCTGCAAATTTTATACCCAAGCCCCTCTCGATGAGTTATCTGACGCTATTGAGACTATTAATATGGACCTGGCTCGAGTAGGTGACTGGAGCACTGAGTTTGGGTTGAAGATCAATCCGACTAAGACTCAAGTGGCTGTTTTGGGTAGTTCTCGAACTGTTTCTAGGATTGATTGGGCGTCACTTCCCCAGATTTCTTTCAACAATACTATTATGCCTATAACTCACACTGTGAAGAACCTGGGGATATATATCGACGGCACTCTTTCCTGGACCAAACAGCTGCAGGAGGTTAGTCGTAAACTATTTGCTTCTGCTGGTTCCCTGAGACGCCTTCGTAATTTTCTTCCCATGACCACTAGAATTGCGATAGCACAATCTCTACTTCTCCCTATCCTGGACTATGCTGATGCCAGCTATCTTGATCTCATCCATGACCAATTGGACAAGCTTGAGCGACTACAAAATCTCTGTGTCAGGTTCATATTTGGCTTGCGCAAGTATGATCGTTTTTCTGAATTTCGAACCAAGCGCAAATGGCTTCCTATTCGCCTTCGCCGGAATGCCCACATACTTTCTTTGCTATATAACGTGCTCTTTAATCCATCAAGTCCTTTTTATCTTAAAGAACGATTTCAGTTCCTTTGTGACACACATTCTAGGTCCTTGAGATCATCGGAGAATCTAAAATTAAGTATACGTATGCATTCCACATCCTTCTTCGACAAATCTTTTACATGAACTCTTTTACATGAGCAGCTCGTTTGTGGAATGCATTACCTATTGAAATGAGGCGTGCTCAATCCTTACCAACATTCAAAAAAATGGTGAAGGAGCATTTCCTTTCACTATAATTAGTCTTCTCCTTTCTCTATGATATTTTTGTTATTTATTAGTATATTATGTATTATTTTATGTATGTATTTTATGTTATTATGTCTAAGTATTATTATTTAAGATATGTTGTACACTAACAACCCTAAATTCCTCTCCTCTCGTTCAGTCCATCCAAAGGTTGTCTGTAAGAGATTGCCCTGTGCGATAAGACCGCCCATTGTACACTTGCTTTTATGATTTTTGTCCTGTATATATATTTGTGTGGTGTACAATAAAGAATATAATAATAATAAATAATAATAGCGGCAACAAGGTTAAATAGGTAAGTAGATTTTCTTTAGAAATAGAGATTATTATGTTTCATTAATATCACAAAAAGTTTAAACTTTTTCAGTTCTTTGTTGTCGGTTTATTTTACTTCAATTGTCGGAAGAGTAAATATGTATACATATTTTGATCCTGATATAAATTAATTATTTGCCAGCTTTGGCCATTGGATTAGTCCGCGGGCAGGTTGGAACTCATCCCATGGGATTCTATAACCGGGATAAAAATAATCCTTTGACGTAATCCATTCCATGGTTTGCCCGAGAGCCAAGTTTCATCCAAATACAAACATGCAGACGTACTCATCATCAATACATATAATAATTCTGTAGTAAATTCGTTTTAGTACATCTTGTCTCACGTTGCATCATGTAAAATGTAACCAATGTAGATAACTTTTAAACATACAAATTGTGCGTAACTTGATTTATTACGTAGAATAGAATATACTTTATAGTTACAAACAATTACAAGAAAAACTGTTACATTTTTTGTTTCATCGCAATCTGTTTACTCTTTCAAAAGATATATGAATTTAAAGTGTTCAAGAATATTAATATAACAACGAAGACACACGCAGTTCAGATAATCGAACAGCTGAATTCCATATTTGATAGATGCCGTTGTGCTTGAGGTCATTTTTTGAATGGTGGTCTTAAGATTCACCACGGAAGAATTAACCTAGGAAAAAATTGGAGTTAGGGTGCCTACGCGGCATTTGACGGGAGCGAAGCTACGGGCACAGCTTGTTTATAAAAAATCTGACCTTTATATGATTCAAATTCGCTGTAAAACCAAAAAATTGCATTAAAAGGCATGAAGGATCTGGTCGCATGTACTTGGAATTCAGAAACATGATCATACTTGCGCAAGCCAAATATGAACCTGACACAGAGATTTTGTAGTCGCTCAAGCTTGTCCAATTGGTCTTGGGTGAGATCAAGATAGCTGGCATCAGCATAGTCCAGGATAGGGGGAAGTAGAGATTGTGCTATCGGAATTTTAGTGGTCATGGGAAGAAAATTACGAAGGCGTCTCAGGGAACCAGCAGAAGCAAATAGTTTACGACTAACCTGCAGCTGTTTGGTCCAGGAAAGAGTGCCGTCGATATATATCCCCAGGTTCTTCACAGTGTGAGTTATAGGAATAATAGTATTGTTGAAAGAAATCTGGGGAAGTGACGCCCAGTCAATCCTAGAAACAGTTGGAGAACTACCCAAAACAGCCACTTGAGTCTTAGTCGGATTGATCTTCAACCCAAACTCAGTGCTCCAGTCACCTACTCGAGCCAGGTCCATATTAATAGTCTCAATAGCGTCAGATAACTCATCGAGAGGGGCTTGGGTATAAATTTGCAGATCATCAGCATACAGGTGGTAGAAAGAAGATAGTCGTTGAGTGATAGCATTAATAAAGAGTGCGAAAAGTAGAGGGGATAACACGCCGCCCTGCGGCACACCGGCAGAGGTGTGGCACCAAGAAGAGAAATATTCCTCAATGCAAATACGCTGCCGGCGGCCAAACAGATAACTATGAAACCAGTCAATTACCGAAGGAGATATGTTAAAAGAGCATTGGACGCCCAGCAAAATGTCGAAATCAACCGTGTTGAAAGCATTGCTAAAGTCAACCAAAGCATGTACACTTAACTTGCCCATTTCCATGCCTGCCCTGATATCATCCGTAATGTGCACAAGTGCTGAGGTAGTGCTGTGTCCCGGACGAAAACCAGATTGGAAGGGATTTAGCAGTTTTTGTTTGGAAAGGAATGAGCTAAGTTGATGGTGGACAAGTTTTTCAAGGACTTTGGATAGGAAATGAAGAATAGAAATGGGACGATAGTCAGGGAAAGAAGCAGGATTAGATTTTTTGGGTAGAGGAATAACTTGGGCATCTTTCCAGGCTTGTGGGAAGACACCACTGGAAACAGAGAAGTTGAGGATGTAAAGGATAACAGTAAGAATATCATCAAGGATGGGGATAATCATTTTACGGCTGACACAGTCACTACCAAAAGCATTGGAAGTAATAGATACAATACTCTTTTTAACATCACAAGCAGTGAATTGACCTAAGACAAAAGGGGGAAAATCAGGTACCGGAAGGTTCGAACGATTACTTAGCGTAGTAGCTTTGGTGGCCCTATCCAATACGGGTGAAGTGACTATTAAGTTAGTTGAAATCCAAGTCTTTAGGAATCGTGTTATGAGACTTTTTTCCAATACCTAATGATTTGAGAAAATTCCAGACCTTAGCTGGATCACCATTCTGAACTTTACTATGGATATGTTGGCGGTTTGCGATTCTACACACCTTGCTGCAGTGGTTTCTTATTGAGACGTAGTTTTCCCTATTGACGTTATTGGGCCTAAATTTAAACTTAAATTTCGCAGCTGCTTTTTTAATTCCCTCAGTCAACCATGGCGCTGGAAAATGTTTAACTCTCACGGATCGAATAGGTGCATGTTTGTCGTAAAGCTGAATTAGGGTAGAAGTCAAGATTTGAACTTGTTCATCGACGGGTGAGGATGTCACCAGCGGTGTCCAGTCAATGTTACTGGCATCCTCTCGAAGACGATCAATGTACATGCCATCAAAATTGCGAAGCAGAAGAGTTTTGAACTTATGCTTAGGTGGTCGAATTTTTTATGTCAGCTGAACATTGACCATGTTTAGAGACATGATCTAAAGATGAGACAATAATGAGGTCGAGAAGTGAGGGAACAGAATTAGGAAAATGGTGAGTGCCACCAAGATCGGGAATAGAGAGATTGACAGATTCAATAATATGACGAAGAGAAGAGGGGCGGGAATCTTTTTTTAAAAAACATGTATTAAAGTCGCCCATTATGATACTATGACTGTAAGAGGGAATTAAGTCTTCCAGAATTCGTTCGAAAGAGGAAAAGAAATTAATCCGAAGAGAAGGGCAGTAGTAAACCCCAAGGAGAATCTTAGAATGATGCAATTCAACTTCCGGGAAAAGATGTTCACCAGTGTTAGGCGGAGGCGGCTGTGTGGACATACTAACAATAGAAAAAGGAATATAATTACGAAGATAAATGGCCACCCCACCACCACCACCGACCGCACGATCATTCCTGATAACGAACTGCCGCTACTTCTCCATAAATATATAAAGAGGCTTAATAATATAACAACTTTAGCCTCAAAGCACAGAATAGATAGTACAGAATGCCAACTCCATTCAACGAGCAGAAATGGGCGTACGCACAGAGACAAGTACCGTAGACGGTGTACAAGGCTTAGTGCAAGTAACCATACGTGCATACAAACTTTATCAGATTGTGCTCTGCCTCAAAGATAAGCTTAAATGAGAGCGTAATGAGCTTGCATGGCCTAAACAGCCGGTGAGTATGAGAGGATTTTTCGCTAGCATTTTCGTTGTAATTTATAGTCTGATAACTGTGCAGTTTCTGTGTAGTCTGTGTCTTTTTTAAGCGGCAATACTATTTGGCTCTCATGTATGTGGCAACAAAATTTCAGTACTGGATTCTTTAAACTAGGTAACTACATTTTGCAAACTGCATTGAGATTTGCTTACTACACATTGGTTAATGTTGTGATTGACCTTGCAGAACTTCTCGTCAATGGGAAGATAGTTGACTGGCTTGTCTATTGTACACAAATATGAATTTTCATTATGTTGACATAGCTGAAGTTCCGTGAATGATATTGTTAGGTATGCATCCTTTTTCAAATTTATTGCTACGTAGTCTGTTATCGGCAATACGTTGAGCATGTTAGTACCGATTTGATGAGGAACTGAAAGGATCTTATAAATCTTATAACTGTCTCTACTAACCAATGGAAATGTTATTTCGAATATGACGTAATCTGTCATTACTCTTGCCTTTGCACTCAGCATGCTATAGACTGACCTAAGGTCTGATTGTATATTGTCCACTGGTATGGTCACGTCTTTGTTCAGCTGCCCAGATATGAACTGTAACTCATTTCTTAATTGATCAGGGGTTAATAAATGGGTATTGAATTTGCCATGATAAACGTCTGTTATGGTATCTAATAGAGTGTTCTGAATTTCTTTCAGACTGTGCAGTAAGTTAACTGCTGTTAGTGCTGAAAAAGTGAAATCCTGACTGTCACTTAGCTTATCTATGTTTTCTTTAATTGTGTTAGTTGCTCGATCTAGCTCGTTTAAATGCTTGTTAATTGTTTAATGTTGCCGTTGTATATGTTGTTCAGTCCGTTTCAGTACATTGTATTCAGCCTCAACGATAGATGTTTGGTTTTTGAGTAAGTTTGTAAGATGATGCTCATTTTGTGTTATAAGTTGGATATCTTTTTTATACTGTTCGGCGAAACTCTCGTCCAATACTCCGAACAGTGCGTTTGCAATGTTACCTATTCCATTGATAAGGCCGCGACGCTGTCTGTCGTGCGCGTCGAAATGCTGATTCAATAGGAGTCGGTTGTAATGTTGTAATTCAGAGTACTCGTGATGTAATTGGAGTAGTAGCATACCGCAGCGACTTGTTTCTGTTAATGTGCTGCATGTTTTGTCTAAATAGTCCAGGAACTTTGTTGCTGTTGTCATGCCGTCCCAGTATGGAGTCATATTGTAGTATACAATGAGGGTCCATTTGTCTCTTATAAGTTGCATGTTGTTGATAGAGTCAAAATATAATGAGATATTGTTAGATAATGGTGATATAATTTCTGTTATTTGTGATGTTGTTATCAATGATATAAAAATTATCAAAGAAAGCGCCATTGATGTAAATAATGATTTAGGTTTATTTGTTTTAACCTTTGTTTCGCCAACCCCATTTTTATTACTGTCCTGGTCGTTTTTCATGTCTTCCTGTTTGTGAGACGAGATCGGTAGAATCGATAATTTGACAATAGGTCGTTTTAAGACACCATTTTTTGTTTTTATCGTTACTACTCGAACGAGACCGTCCTGTCCAGGGTGGAGCTCTATTACTCTGCCCATCATCCATTTCCCTGGCGGGAGATTGTCGTCCTGTATAGTTACCAACTGCCCTATTTCAATATTGTGTTTAATGTTCATCCATTTAGGACGCATTGACTGTTGTGCTAAATATTCTGTTTTCCACCTTTTCCAGATATCATGCGCAATTTTGGCAGATAGAGTCCACCTGGTGCGTGCATCATGTTCTGTTTCGATGATTGATGTTCCTGGCCTCCCAGTTAGAAAATGAGCTGGAGTCAGTACTTCCAAGTCATCTATGTTATCGGATAACGCACAAAGCGGTCTAGAGTTCATACATGACTCCAGTTTTGCTAAGACAGTTGTTATAGCGGTTTGAGAAACCTCTTCATCCTTGTGTCTATCATGAAAAGTGGACTGTATTTGAAGGGTTCTGGCAATAGTGCGTTGAAAATAAGCGGGAAAATATTCACGGATCAATTCAGGCGATCTAGTATGGAAATGAGGGAAGTAGTACGCCTTACCTTGTAGTGGTCGATGCCAGCCCACGTGTGGCAGCGAGCTGGTGTTCTTCTACTCCAAAATGGCTCCTTCAGGATCCACACACTTCACACAATTGTTTTATATCCGCGAGGCGGGTTAATAGACACGGTTCACAAGGTTCTCTGCAATCTAACTAATTAGATGCATCAGTCTCCAGCCAGGTGGCTTGGAAAGCTGGCGGTTGAGATACGAGGCCCGTTCATGTTGAAGTTTCGGTTCGTTCTGGCGACCTGTCATTAAGGCGTACATAAAGGGAAAAGGAATGAGGAAGGAACGAGATAATAAGGATATCGATCGCCCGCGAAATCTCAAATGCGTTTGTCTATGTGTTTTTGGTCATTGATTTATGACATTTACAAGAGATGACGCTACCATTTTCCCGGCCTTAAAGGGTCACCTTTAATGAAAATTAAACTTAGCCCTATGAGGTGTACTACCGTATACCTATTCAGCAATACGGACTAAGATGCGGATTTTTACATTTCAATTATTAGGATTTAAGATAAATACTGCGAGTTGCATAATACATTAAGTTGCATACCTATAGTTAAATTTTAATAGAAAAATTATGTTGCGTCGCTAACTAACTAAAACTAATAGACCTAACTATCAAGCCAGGCCTTATTGAGTCGGTAACGGACACAGACGCACAACAGGGCGCACATAGCTACCCTTTGCGGTTTTCACAGTAACAACACGGGTTGTACCGTCCTTGGAGGTATGCAATTTATCAATAATGCCTAACGGCCATGAAAGGGGCGGAGAGTTATCAGTAATGATAACTACAATAGTACCCTCTTGTATAGAAGGTGCAGGACTATTCCATTTGGATCTAGCCTGCTCTATCAGCTTAGTAACCCGATTGGCAACAAAAGTTTGCCAGCGGTGCGGTGAGGAATTTATCCAGGCGAGCACTACTTTAGAGTCAGTAAACGCGTATACCTTATGGATGCGGTAGTGGGGCGATATTGTGTCTTGTACCTTGCGAAGCAACTTATACAACAGTAGGGCCGCGCACAACTTTAGTCTAGCCACCGAAATGGTTTTCACAGGTGAGACTTTAGACTTCGCACTAACTAACTGCACGGAGTAGTTAGAACCATTGTATATTTGCATGTATAAGACTCCACCGTAAGCACGCTCGCTGGCGTCAGCGAAACCTACTAAATTCATGGTGCATCCGTCGACCAACCCCAGATGACGCGGGATAATAATTTCATTAAGCGTAGAAAGCTCAGTACAAAACTGCTTCCAAGCGGTGACTATATGTTCAGGTGGTATGTCGTCCCAGTCACACTTTGCTAGCCAAAGTTCCTTAATTAAGAGCTTAGCGTACAGAATAGTGGGGGCGACAAAGCCCATTAAGTCCCATAGCCGAGCCACTGTGGAAAGCATGGTTCGCTTGGTACATTTATCATCTGGTGTGGTGACGTCAAAGCGGAAACTGTCACAAGACTTGTCCCAGCGTAAACCCAGGACCTTATGCGGTATAGACTTCTCATACTCGATATCGGGCGAAGCCTTATGAGTATCAGGTATGTGTGCGAGAACCTCTTTCGAGTTACTTGTCCATTTGACAAGGTCGAACTGGCCTCGCTTGAAGAGCTGAATAAGCTCATCACAAAGCGAAATTGCTTGCGGTATGGACATGACACTACAGGCAATGTCATCCATATATAGGGCGGAAGAAGCAGCAGCAGACGCTGCAGGGAAATTATCGCCTTCATCAGCGACTAACTGGCGGACTACACGTAACGCGTGATATGGACTAGACTTAAATCCGAAGCAAACACGATTAAATTGGTAGACCATTATAGGTTCATGTTTACTGAATCTGTAAAAGATGCGTTGAAATCTACGGTCCGATTCACGAACGCCGACATTGAGAAACATTTGGCGGCAATCAGCAGACAGGGCTATTTGAAAGAGACGAAAACGAATTA
The DNA here is from genome assembly GCA_964057195.1 of Orthosia cruda. Taxonomy (NCBI): domain Eukaryota; kingdom Metazoa; phylum Arthropoda; class Insecta; order Lepidoptera; family Noctuidae; genus Orthosia; species Orthosia cruda. The sequence continues at coordinate 32,788,453 of OZ059826.1, forward strand.
TAATATTAAATAAATCACCCTGTAGATTAGGGCCTGCATGTAGAATGTCATTGATCGACTGTCCCGATGTAGTTTGACTACTAGCGTCTAAAACTACGCGAAGTTTAGTGGAAGTCTTATCTTCGCGAACGACACCGTGATGCGGAATGTAATATGTCAGATTAGAAACGTTGTCATCTTTTAAAACCGGACTCAAATATCCCTTGTTAATGTAGTCCCGCATGACGTCATTGTAAGCGCTGCGTAACCCTAAGGACGCATCAAGTTTGCGCTCCAAACAATGAAAACGCCTAAGTGCGGCAGCGTATGAGTCGCCTAGCGAATAAGGGTCGTCGCAAAATGGCAGCGACACAATATATCTACCACTGTCATCGCGAACAGTGGTAGCGCGAAAATGTTCTTCGCACTCGAGATCCTTACGGCTCTGCGAGGGCGAGGCGGAAATTTCTTCAAGCTCCCAGAATCGCTTGAGAAGCGAATCTAAACTGGGATCTTGAAGAACAGAACAACATGAAGTTGTACTCGTACAGTGTGAAGTATGTGCCGTAGGTACGGAACCCATAACCACATACCCCAACACAGTTTCAATAGCGGGAGGTATATTATATTGCTCGCTATGCACTATGTTAGGCAAAAGCAAGCGCGGGAATATAGCAGCACCAATCAAAACATCGATACCGCTCGGCTCCGCAAACTTCGAATCTGCGAGCGGTAATGTTTTGAGATGTGTAAGTTTAGAGACATCGACGAGAGCGGTCGGCAATGTCTCCGTTATACGTTCAACAATAAGCGAAGAAACGTTAAAATTAATATCATTACTAAAACGAGAATATAATTTAATATCTACGGAACCTTTAACTGGTTTTTCCGACCCACCGATTCCTTTAACTATTAAATTAGAAGTATGAAAGTTCTTCCAAAGTCCTAGACGCTTAAAACATTCAGAAGTAATAAAATTACTTTGAGATGCGCTATCTAGTAAACAACGTATTATGTGCGGCTTATCATTTACATCGTAAATTACGACTTGAGCAGTAGCGAGCAGAACGGTTGTATACGCCGTACATTGCGGGCTATCTCTCGCCGACGGCGACGCCGCAACGCACCGAGCGTCAATCGAACGCGATCGAGCGGCGCCAGCGACAGAGGTCGTACACAACGATACCTCAGACTGTGAGGTAATAGAAGGTACTGTCGGCATAAGCGTTGGGACCGGATTCGGCTGTGACGTCACTACAGTTGATAATTGCGGGTTTTTATTAAAATGTAACAATGTATGATGACGTTGATTACATGTGCGACACTTTAATTTAGAAGAACAGTTAACCGTTTTATGTTCAATACTCAAACAATTGACACAAGCATTGTTGTCTTTCACACATTTGAAACGAGCTGTCGGAGTCAAATTATCAAAAGCGGGACATTTATATAAGTGTTCATGGATATATGCTTCGCACAGACACTTGTTTGAATTATTTAACTCAGAGCAAGCTACATAGGATTGTGGATTAGGAGCGGTCATTTTATTATTAAAACTACGCGATTTATCAGACTTATGAGAATTGTCCGAACTATTAGGCTTATTATTGTTAGCTAAGGGTGGTTGGGTATTACGGAATATCCGACACTGATCATTGATGAAGCTGACAAAACTATCTAGAGTGGGAATCTTACTATTACGTTCTGTCATCTCGAAAGCGCGAATAGTTTCAGTGTCAAACTTTTTTATTGCGAGGTGCAATAAAATGAAATCCAGAAGGTCAACTAATTTTAGATTCTTTAGGGAATTAATTGCGGTGATGAACTTGTCCACAAATAGCTGGTAATTCGAAACAGACGCGGGACCGGACAATTTAAGATTTAAAGCTTGATCCAAATAGGTAGACGCGAGGACACGAATATCCTGGTACCTATCGAGGAGTGCCTGGAATATGACTTGGTAATTCTCAGCACACGGTGTGACTCCCGCGAACACAGACTGTGCCTTCGGCGACAGCTTACCTATTAAATAGTACAACCTGTCTGCATCCGTCAGCGACTTATTGTCATGAACTGTAGATTTAAAACTTGCATAAAATAATGGCCAGTTTCGTATATCACCGTCGAACGACATGAGTTCGATTGGCGGCAACCTTGGTCTACATGTTGCGGAATCACTCATACTGTGCCTCCCGGACGGCTTATCTTCCAATTGAGACATCACACGTTTCACGGAACAATACATATCCTCGAATGAGGCGTAGGCTTGATAGCTAGGCTTCGCATCGGGATATACAGCCAGTAACCTAGCATTATAATCATCCAATAATCTATGAAAGTCCGTTCGAATATTATCTATTGTTACACAAGAACTGAGAAAGCCTTCTCTCACCGATTCGGAAGTATTAGCGACTTTAGAGCGATCATAAATTGACTGAATACGCTCGAAAAGTATGTTACGCTTAGCTTCTAAAATCACCAACTGTTGATCTTCCGAAGAAGCGATTGCTTTCGCATCACGCGGCATTGTTATGTTATGTAGTTACAAATAACCACACAAACAAAACAATGTACGGTAATTATTTAAACGAACAACTATATGTAGAAAAGTAATACTACTGATTGTGACTGTACTGTGACAACGGGTTTCGCAATATTTGCGTAGTAGCGAAATAAGTTTTTTCGTAGTACCCACTAACCAAAGTAATTATATAGTACAAAATGTTAATAGCATTACTATCCCAACCAGTTTTATTGTTAAGTTTGAATATTTTTTAAGATAAATGAATAGGTATAAATATGCAACTTATAGCCCGCAATCGTCTAAGCGTATTCGGTAAAGTTATGATATTTATACTGCGTAGGTACCTACAAGTAGTACACCTATATTATTTTTCTCTTATAGAATGAATGTCTACCCCGCGGTATTCGGAAAGTAACTTATTCCTAACAATTTATAATTGGAGGTAGGTGATTCCTATAAGGGCGGTTAAACTAAAAGACGCTTGAAATATAGAAATTTACAATACGACAAGTTAGTTTTAAATAAGAATTATTTTTAATAATAGCAGATACGTAATTATGAACCTGCTATAGCGGCGTTGATGGAACCACGTATTGGGTTTACAACTTGATTATGTGGGTAGGCGGCTAGGTGCCACGACCCTAGTAGGAATTTATGATTGATTCCTACGTAAGAAATAAAGGAAAATGGATATATTATAGTAATATATCGGGCTACGAAGGACCAAAAATGTTATAGCGGTTTGAGAAACCTCTTCATCCTTGTGTCTATCATGAAAAGTGGACTGTATTTGAAGGGTTCTGGCAATAGTGCGTTGAAAATAAGCGGGAAAATATTCACGGATCAATTCGGGCGATCTAGTATGGAAATGAGGGAAGTAGTACGCCTTACCTTGTAGTGGTCGATGCCAGCCCACGTGTGGCAGCGAGCTGGTGTTCTTCTACTCCAAAATGGCTCCTTCAGGATCCACACACTTCACACAATTGTTTTATATCCGCGAGGCGGGTTAATAGACACGGTTCACAAGGTTCTCTGCAATCTAACTAATTAGATGCATCAGTCTCCAGCCAGGTGGCTTCGAAAGCTGGCGGTTGAGATACGAGGCCCGTTCATGTTGAAGTTTCGGTTCGTTCTGGCGACCTGTCATTAAGGCGTACATAAAGGGAAAAGGAATGAGGAAGGAACGAGATAATAAGGATATCGATCGCCCGCGAAATCTCAAATGTGTTTGTCTATGTGTTTTTGGTCATTGATTTATGACATTTACAAGAGATGGCGCTACCAACAGTTGTATATTCCTCAAAAGTTAGCTTCTGCTCACCAACTACTCTTTTGAGGTGATGTTTTAGGCTTCTAACAGCTCTCTCCCATAATCCACCTGCACTTGGCCATGATGGTGCATTAAAATGCCATTGTATTTGTAAATCTGTTAATTCTGCTTATAAGTTGTTGTCAAACATGCTTTGTAGGTCATGAAATTGTTCTTGTAAAACTCTGTTCGCCCCAACAAAGTTGGTTCCGTTGTCAATGTATATGTGACGGGGAGCTCCTCTTCTGGCAGCCATTCGCTGTAGTGCAGCTAAAAATGCAGAGCTACTTAAGTCGGACACTAGTTCCAGATGAACAGCTCGGGTCGCCATACACACAAATAATGCTATGTAGCCTTTTGTTGTCTTTATCCCCCGTCCTTTGTTGCTTTTTATTTCAACATAGCCGGTATAATCTACACCGGTGTGATAGAAAGGGGGAGCGGGTTTGCTTCGGGATTCTGGTAGATCTCCCATTAACTGATGCTGCATTCGTGGTGAGTGTTTTCTGCAAAGTACGCAGTTTCTAACTTCCTTCTTGACCGCACTGCTGCCTCCGATTATCCAATACTTTTGTCTAATGTTTGCTAGAGTTAAGCGTGGCCCACCATGGTAAGTTAGTAGATGAGCTTGATTGATGACAAGTGTTGTTAAATGGCTTTTGTTTGGCAGTATTGCTGGATGTTTCATCTCCATCCCAATGTCTGCTTTTCTTAGGCGACCACCTACCCGAAGGATACCCTCTCGATCGATAAAGGGATCTAATTTTAATAGATTGCTCTTGTTGTTCAATTTACCATGCTTTTTTAAGTGTTCTATCTCTTCTGAAAATACTGTTCTTTGTACATGTTTAACTATCAATGATTTGGCGTTTCGTATTTCTAATAATGTGAGATACGACGGCAATGAGCCATGTTTCATTGGTGTGACGTTGTTGTGTAATTGCATTGTTTTTGTAGCGCGTAATAACCATGCGAGTACTTTTACAGTTTTAGTAAATGAGCTGTATTTATCCAGTAGTTTACTAATGATGCTGTCTGTATTTGTATTTTGATGCTGAGTTATCAAAGCATTTGTTTTGTGACTCTGACTATGTTTCGTTTTAAGTTCTTGGTCTGTTGTAAAAAGGATTGGTTTTGATAACTCCAAATTTGCATCGAATGTTTTCAAAGTGTTGGGTCCTTGCCACCACAGACTATGATGTTTTAACTGAGATGGCAAAATTCCCCTGCTTGCTGCGTCCGCTGGATTCTCTTCTGACTTAACATATCGCCAGCAGTCTGGTTTTATTACTTCAGTAATGCTTTTCGTTCTGTTTGCTACGAACGGTTTCCAGCGTCCGGGATCGCCTTGCAACCAGCCCAAGACAACCATCGAGTCTGTCCATCCAAATATTTGGAATTTTTGGTCTCCTAAACAGCTGATGACTTTTTTCATTAATTTTCCTAGTAAATGTGCTCCTGACAACTCCAATTTCGGTAAAGTCACACTTTTCGAAACCGGAACTAGTCGAGATTTAGCCACAACTAATACTACTGAAGATTTATTATGTTTTTTGATACGCGCATAAATAACTGCAGCGTACGCTTTTGTTGACGCATCGCAGTAGCCGTGCAGTTCGATTGTGTCATGAGGTTGATACCCGATCCATCGTGGTATTTTATATTCATTGATATTTACTATATCTGTTTGTAACGTATTCCATTCGTTTTTAATGTTTTCTGGGACTTCTTCATCCCAGTCCAGATTATTTATCCATAGTTTCTGGAATAGAATTTTTAATTTTGTTGTTACCGGTGATATCCACCCTAAGGGGTCAAATAGTTTAGATATCTCGGCCAAAAGCATTCGCTTCGTCAATGTTGTATTATGTTTTGCTGAATTGTGTTTGAAAGTAAACTGATCATCTGTAGCATTCCACCGTAATCCTAGTGTTTTTGATGGGTTTTCTGTTTTGAAATTAAATATAATTTCTCCTTCGCTCTGATTGTTATCAATGTTTGCCAAGAGTTCCGAACTGTTTGCTGACCATTTTCGTAATTGGAAACCTCCTGACCTTAATAAATTGTTAAGATCTGTTATAAGTTGTTTACCATCCTGTATTGAATGATTACCATGAATCAGGTCATCCACGTAAAATGAATCTGTTAAGACCTTGGATGCTTCCGGATATTTGTGTTCGTCATCCTTTGCTAACTGTTGCAAGGTCATCATTGCTAAGAAGGGAGCTGATTTTGTTCCATAAGTTACTGTTGCTAGTTGATATGTTTCAATTGTTTTGTGTGGTGAATCTCTCCACACTATGTGTTGATATCGACGATCTGCTTCATTTACCATTATTTGCCGGTACATTTTTTCGATATCGGCTGTATATGCTTAACGATATTGTCGCCATTTGATGATTAATTTTTGAAGGTCTTGTTGTAAATTGGGACCTTTAAACATTAGGTCGTTGACACTATTCCCGCTAGACGTCCTGGCCGACGCGTTGAATACGACCCGAAGTTTTGTTGTTGTTGACTCAGCTCGTTGTACAGCGTGGTGTGGCAGATAGCACGATATTGTTGTATTGTTGTTGTTGTTTTTTCTTGGAAACACGTGACCTAAAGCTTGGTATTCATATATAAACAGTTTATATTGTTCTGCTAAGTTTGGCTGTTTTTGAAATTTCCGCTCCAAATTTTGGAACTGAGCTATGGCCATTTCTTTGGAAGACCCTAACTTTCCTTCGGTGTTTGATTTAAGAGGTAGCCTGACTTCGTAGCGCCCATCTGCAAGTCTTTTTGTTGTTGCTAGATAATAGTCAATACATTCCTGATCCTCTGACGACACTTGCGATTCTTCGCTGATGTCTTCAATCTCCCAAAATCGTTGAATGTTTTGGGTGTTGCTCAGTACAACATTGCATCGATATGACGTCGTTTCCTCACCACCTCCGTATATGATCCAACCCAGTTGTGTCTGTTGGATTACCGGATGGGAAGGGCTTTCTCCTCTGATCAATTCCGATAGTAATATTATGCCATGGACGTTGGCATTAAGTAATAAGTCCACCGGCATGCTTGAGTTGAATTCGGGATCTGCTAGCTTTAAATTTTCTATGTGACACCAATTAGCTCGATCAAATGTTTTGATTGGTAAGTTCCCAAGTAAGTTGTCCATTATTAGCACGTCTGTACTAAATGAAAAGTTGTTATGGATTGATGAGCAGTGAATAGTTAGTTTACCTTTACATTTGTTATGCTGTTCTCCTATGCCCATTACGATTCCTTTGCATCGCAATTTTTGTAATCCTAACTTTTTCACTGCCTCTTCCCTGATTAGGGACACTTGTGAACCCGGATCTATCAAGGCTCTTAAGACTTGATGGGACCCATCAATGGCTTGTACCTTGATTAAGGTAGTGGCTAACATCACTTCATTAGTTGTTAATGTATCCCCAGTGACATGAGATGAAACAGACACTATTGGGTTTTCATTAATTTGCTGTTGATTGATAATGGCCGCACTATTAGTAGTTGGCGATCTTGATTTTGTGCAAGCATCATGCATAATTGAATTGTGCGTTCCATTGCAATTGCGACACCGTTTGGTCGAAGTGCATTGTTTACCATTATGATCGAATAAGCAATTTATGCATACTTTCAATTGCGAAACTGTTTTTAGCTTGTTTTCGCCGGTCGATTCTAAAAACCTTTTACAATTATATAGGCCGTGCTGATGACCGCAAAGTGGACATTTATACGGCATCGACACGTGTAACGCTTTGGAGAATGATTTACTGCTGTTGCTATGCTGATTGTTGTAGCCTGTTTGATGATTTTTGTTAACCGAAGTTCTTGTATCTTGATTGGTCTTTTGTGTAAAACTTTCATGTTTTCTACGCGAAGATTCTAGACTTGTAAACTTGCTCTCTAGGAAGTCGAGAAACTCTTGTAGTACTGGTAGCTCACGTGCGTTTTTCAAGGAATCTATGTAATCCCCAAATGTTTCCTGATCCAATTTTTGTGACAATAAGTTCACAAGTAGTGGATCCCATGTGTTGATGTCGACACCCAGGTTTTTTATACCATGTATGCTTTCTAGTGTGACGTCATGCAATTTTTTGATGTGTGTCCACGATTGCTGTTGCATATTGGGTAAACCGAGTAAAGTGTTGACAATAGAGTTAAAAATAAGCTTTTTATTGTTGTAGCGATGGTTTAAAAGCTCCCAGCTTGTGTTGTAGTTTTCACTGCTTATTGGAAGATGTTGTATAATCTTTTCTGCCTCACCTCGCAACTTTCCTTTCAAAAATTGCATCTTCTGGGCGGCTGGCATTGACCGATTGCTGTGTATGGTCTCATTAAACAAATCTTTAAAGGAGTACCATTGGTGATATTTTCCTGTGAATATAGGGATATCCATTTGTGGAGTGCTATGTTCTCTGTAAGACACGGACCAGAGTTTCTTGTTGATTGCTCTTTTGAGACTGATGAACGTTTTCTCATTGTTGCTGTAGATGATGTCATACTCTTCATCTGCGCCACACAGTTCACCGTCAATTTCCCAGTGTAGCTCATCAACCTGCTTCCATTTTGATTGTAAAGTTCTAAGGGCGTCCTCTAATTCCCACTTTTCATTGAGATCTTCCAGATCAATGTTGGTGATGGCCCTCTTAAAGGCTTTGATATTCGCTGTTTGCTTGCGAACCATGTCATCAAGTTTACTTGTCGAACCCTTTGACATCATCACTTGGCTGGTACCCGGACCCCTTTCCGCTTGCTCTTGTTGACGATCTTCCTGTTTGGATTGAGACCGTTTGTGTGGTGATGGCGGGATTGTTGCAGCTAATCCCACACATTGCTCGGCAATTAATGTTTTAATGCTAGTGTATAGCTGACTTGTTTGCTCGTGTTCCGAGTTTAGAAAATATCTATGCTCACTGACCCCACTCGCACAGATACGTATGTGATTGTTCTGGTAATCTTCCCAGTAACTCTCAAGTAGTTCCGAACGACGTCTGAAATAGTCATCCGTCTTTCTTTCGGCTCCGTCCTTTTTTATGTTAATTTTCAATTTATTGAGCGCTTCACTAATCTCCTGTTGCGATTCGTAAAGTCGTTCCATGTTATTGGTGGATATAATGCTTATGTTGTTAATTAAAAAGGAAAGATCTTACTTGTGTTCTCCGTCTCTTACGGATGTTAGTTTGATGTTGATGTTGGCGGAAACAGATCTGCTGTTGATCCTGTTCCCTTGCTGCTGGCGACGTCCTGCTGCTGACGTCTTGCTAATGTTTGTTTGTTGTTATGCGGACTGCTGCCACAATGATGATAGTTCAACGAACGAGGGTCCTCACAAATTTTTGGTCTGCTTTAACACTAGTCAACTCCTTCCGGACGGAGGACTATCAAAAACTCGCGAGATCCCGCCCGATGGCTCGAAGGACCATGTAAACGTTGTCTGTTGGGATGTTAAATGAGAGATAGAAATGTTCACTTAAAACTGTATATTGTTAAGAAAAATGTTACAAATGTTTAATAGAGCGAGGGAGCACGCGCGACGGCACTTAATGCTAACCGATCACGTACTGAGGTTAATTGGTATTTGGTTCGCTTGACGTAAACGCGTATAATGCTGATTTGGCTATACATTTATAGTTATGATGTGCGGTTCGCCGTACACCTTACAAGCCAGCAAATGGCCCAAAACTGGAACGGCATCATAAAGTTGCCCGATTGCGATACGCCCGCGAGCGTATAGAATGGGGTTAGGATGAATGGGGCAAAGTGATGTTCCCTGATGAGTCAAGATTTATGCTGTACCATCATGATGGGATGAAAAGAGTATACCGACGACCAGGAGAATGTTTTGCACAAGCATGTTTTGAAGAAAAAGTGTCACACGGCGGAGGTACCTTTCACGTGTGGGCTGGTATCTCTGCAGAGGGTCGAACAGCGTTAGTTCCAATCGAGAACGGGAACCTAACTGCTGTGAGATACATCAATGAGATTCTCAATGAACATGCTGGTCCGCTTTTGGCCAATATGGGCGACAATGCAGTGTTCATGCACGATAATGCACGGGCCCACACTGCTAAGTTGTAAATGAGTATCTTCAGGACGTAGGAATCCACAAAATGGAGTGGCCAGCAAGGAGCCCCGATTTGAATCCTATTGAGCATGCTTGGGACGAGCTTGACAGACGTGTGATAAAACGAGTTCCACCTCCAATTACTCTTCGTGACTTGAATTATGCGCTCATCGAAGAATGGGAGAACATTCCTCAGCATGTGCTGAGGAATCTGGTAGAAACTGTATTGAGAGCACGTCGAGGAAACACCAAGTACTGAGTTATCAAAACCTTCCTTTACACCTAATAAAACCGCTACTTAGAGATTTGGTTTTATTTGACAAATGGCCCCAATTTTTTAAAACATTTAATTTAAAATTTGAACACAATATTTACGTTTTTAGTTGGTAATATTCTGATGCGCTGTTAAATGTACTTCAATATTGCAGACGGCGTCATTAAGCTAGCTTTTCCCGTTTAGGAGTAATTTGGTGCTATGTTACTGGAACTTTTTCATTGCTCGCGAGTGTATTTGCAAAGCAACTTATTTAAAAACTTTACGGGTTTTTTTTGTAAAAGTGGGGCCATTTGCAAGATAAAGGGTAACGAGCTAACCAACAAAAAAATGACGACCAAACTACTCTTTTATGAACCATACAATACCAATTCAAACAAAAAACAAAAAGCATTGAAACAAATATTTTAAATTCGCTCCATTTCTATTTATTTTAAAGCGCTATCAACACTTTGGAAACTGTATAATTTCCTCCAAACAAATGGAAAGAGCAAAATAAATAATTATTCCTTTTGTGAATATTGCAAAAGCTTTGAATTTCCTGTGGTAAACGAGGTAGTCGTTCGGTTTCCCGGTAGCTCCTCTTCGGAGCAAGAACATTCATATGCCAACTATTACCTGTTCCCGTTTTTAGAAGGATGTGACGTGCGTGAAGTGTGAGAGGAAGTGATACTTCGCGTATCATGACTTCTATGTTGAAGATACTTTTGGTTTAAGTGGATTGTCGCTGTGAAACATGTGTAGCGGTAGGTTGTGACGCGTTTACATCCGTTAGTGAGAACATCACGTTAAGCCGATGATTGCTGACTTTTAAAGATCTACTGTTGAAGATATACGAGGGATAACCGGGAGGCATTACGGATAGTTCCCGGCAGTTTGACAACCTATCTCACCAAAAAGGTATTTCTCAGTAACTTGGTCGTGACGGCCGGTCGATTAGGACCAGTCAGCTACCAGCTGACTCCAATTTAGTTGGAAAAGGTAAAGCAATGATGAGTGAGGCCGTAAGTAAATAAACTAAGACGATAACTGAGAACATTTTTAATATTAAAAACACTTAATGTTTAGTCAGATGGTCTATTAATTAGAAAAGTCGTCCTCTGTGAAAAGCTCGTCCCACTCACCGTACTTAGTATAACCAAACCTACCAGAGTGCTAAATAATGTTGCAATGAACAAAATTAATATACCTTAGCTCGCGCAAAATGAAAACTGTATATCGGTTACGCAACCGTTTGCGCAAAATCCGAAAACGCCCATCCCTAGTCTAAAGAAAATGTCCGCAATGTTTCTAGTCCACACTTGAACAAGCAGGGGTTGTACGAACACGGTCTTTGCATTTGATCCTTTTTGAACTCTTTTATAAAAAAAAACAGAACCATTGTTAGTTTAAACCAAATACCTTATACTTCTTACCACTAGACTGTGCACTATGGCGCAAAAACCGGTCCGAGCGAGAGGGTTCCCTTTGGTAGTGTGTCTCTTTCTAATGAGGTGACCATGACCAAACAAAACACGGGACAAACTGATAGTTTTAGTTTAAGTAAAAACGATAGTTTAAGTATTCTTATTCTCATGCTACCTAACTGCGCTACTTAAAACCTACCTAATTTATAGATAGGTAATAAAAAAATGTTTTTATAGTTTTTGGTATCGACATCACTAACCGTATGGTGTCAGGCGTAAAGAATTTCACCATCCCATGTTTGCCCGTGGATGTCGTAAGAGGCGACTAAGGGGAAAACCAGAGAATGGGCAGCAGCTTTCTCTGTGCATTTTTAACAACCATACTGCGATCGCCAACCCACTTGCAAAGCACTCCCCATGAATAGCACAAATAAAACATAATTATATATATACATACCCTATTGCCCGGTAGCCTGTACCCTCGACTATGGTAGCGGTCGAGGTTACGGTATGGCAAGGGGTGCTAAGGATCCCGGACGAGATCCGGCTACCCCAACAAATACCGACGACTGGACCTGGCAACGTACAACACGCGCACTTTCCGGACCGACGAAAATGTCACCGAACTCGAAGAGGAATTGAGCAGTTTACGATGGAGTATTAAAGGGTTATCTGAAGTTTGAAGAGAGGGGGAGGACACAATAATCCTCAAATCCCAAGTCTCTTTAAGTTTCCTTCGTCAAAACCATCATATAGATTCGAACAAAAAGCTCTCAAGCTCATGAAGGAGAGGCGTTAGATGACCCTGCAGTCTTCTGACGGTGCTTTGAAATACCGGCAGCTAAATATCCCTCAAAGGATCTCTATGATTTCACATATTGTCCAGTTGCGTAGACAGTTGAGAATTAAAACTACACAAATTGTTGCGTATTCCACTAGGAATCAATTCGCAAATAATATTAACAGCCGCTGAATTTCACTCGAACAAGTCCGCCAAAAAATCCGCAAACCGCCATCATACATTTAGTATTACCAGGCCCAAACATTTAAAAGTAGTACTCTTACTCAGTATTAATGAAATTTTGTTTTTTAACTATAACGAATTTATTAAATATAGGAACTGTAGAAATATTTATATACTTTTATAGAAATATTTAAATACGTGTCAAACTCTATGAATTGTTCGTTTTGGTATAACATAAAAAGAAAAATATAAAATATTCTACTATTTCTACCAAACCCAATGATTAGTTGAGCTAGCAAGAGGTCAGACAAGGACACACTACCAGCGGCAACCCTCTCGCCAGGACCGCTTTTGGTTAGCTACCGCTTATAAGGAAATAGCTAACCTAAGTGTATGATGATAGATTTCATTTTAGCTAAACAAAATATTTTCGTGCACAGTCTAGTAGTAAGAAATACGTATAAGGTTTAGGTTTTGGTATGGTTTAAACAATGATTGGCTAATTCGTGATTCAAATTCTCCAAAGAAAATTTTAATTTAGAATAAACGTATTATTTTGTAACTTTACCATAGTGGTTAAAAATAAAATAAAAAGAAGGTGTGGTCGTTTTTTTTGTCCCTGTAGTGTTTCCATATTATTTTGGACCATTGTACGTTTATGATAAATATATATGTTAATGTTAATTTTTGTAGTGTCTCCTTTGTCGTTGAAATCTTAATTAACATCGGTGTGGATAAACAATTTCTAGAATTAGCAATTTGAATTATGAATTCTAGGAATGAATTGGTAGTACTTGGAAATTCTGGCTCTAGAATTATTTTTGAAGGGATAACAAAGACTTGTTTACTCAAGGAGAGGTTTTTGAGCGTCGACAAACGAGAATGCGAGCGAGACTGGTAGGCGAGAATCAGCAGGCAATTTATCGCACCCATGAATGTGTTTTCAGCATTGTTTACTCGATTAAAGGGACTCTAGTGTTTCTACGGTCGAGAAACTGTCTTCATCTAAACAACATAACTTTCGTTTCGGAAGTTGGTGTCTTTCGTACCTTATGTTTTTATCGTTTTGCGACACTGACTGCCGAAACAAAAGTTATTTTGCACTTTTTATTGTTTTGTTTTTGAAGTCGGTTAATTTTTTTGCGAAAATGTTTTATTTCTCTCTTTTTAGTTTTGGTTCACCATCACTACAAATTGCCTTAAGGATTGACAAAATATCCATAATAAATCAATTTACACATCGTGCTCTTTGTCGCTAAAGAGTTCGGTTGTATGCTCCATATCTTGAAAACTGCCTAATCAATTTTGATGAAAGTTGCACCATGACTGAAGTTGAAAGATCCTTAATCCAATAAAAAAAGAATGATCATGATCTGATTACTAGTTTTGGGGATGTGCGTGGACAAAGATACATACATTAGAAACATACATACATATAACGGATCCATGTGGACGACGACGTCACGGGGTATTCATTTGTTGTATAACAAAACTTTATCCAGAATGTACAAATACTTTTCTGAAAAACGCATCAAAAAAGGTTTGGCCAACCGCGAGAAAAATCCTCTATTTTCCCTAACAATATCAGGAGTGATGCTATATTTATAACCGGTAAAACAAAGGAAGCCCTACCAAACATTACAATTTCATATTCCCAAAACCGATTCTATTTATGAACAACAAACAAAAGTTAAAGTTTATATCGTAAAACAATAACGGGAGGTACTCCCAACTGGTTTGTCCGAACTCTACACCGGATAACTAAAACTAACTGATCCTAACCTTGTTACCGGGAACGTTTTATAAGGTTCACGATACGCCCAGAACTTCGCATCTCACTGCTTCTAAAGAGAAAAATAAATACAAAGGAACAAATCAAATTTGAACGCTGCGGCGTGACTGTTAAAGTTAATGTTATGTGTTCTAGTAATAACGCTTGCCCTTAATAAGGTAGGCGTTGATAAAGGGATAACTTTGAAAACTTCTTCTTCTTCTTCTTGACCCTTTGTCTAATCCTGAAGTTATTCAATTAGGCAACTATTTTGACCTTACTTGAGAACTTCATATTGTTTTCACTCTTTATCTTGAGAGAATCAGCAGAAGCTCTATTTACGGTTTGGTGACAATTATGGCATTGGCTTTGGCGCATATTAAAACTCAAGTAATTTATTCAGATTAGCAGTAAATAAAAGTTTGTCTTCACCGACAACCAAAGGTGCTACCTCCATTTCGGAATGCGGAGCGAAATAAATAGTTCCCCTAAATAGTTTCGGCAATTAAATCAATATTTAAACCGTACTATTTGCATTATCCGTAGCCTATTTCCTTCGTCGTCGAGCTAAGCCTAGTGTATCTAGAATTTACTTGAATGAAAATAATAAAAGATCGAGATTTTTTCTCGATACTAATTCATCACAGTAATACCTTTCCGAATCTTCTTTATACAGGCAATTTTAGACCAGACGTTTCTCGATCTCTCTTGAGCATTAAATAAAATATTTGATCCAGGTACTTACTTTTGTATGCTTTTATCACTGCAATAAATTCTTATAAATTTTCGAAGAAATGAGCAATTAGGTAAACTTAGACGTAACGCACCGGATTGACTCGGGATGGATGAAATGGCGACAACTCACTGGAACAACTTGTGACCCACGGATGCCCCTCAAGTTAAAGGGGAAAATTTACAAGTCCGTGATTAGACCTGTCGTACTGTATGGATCAGAATGTTGGGCTGTGAAAAAGATGGATGAAAAGAGATTGCATGTAGCAGAGATGAGAATGTTGAGATGGATGTGCGGAGTGACGAGAATGGATAAAGTGAGAAATGAGTATATTAGAGGAAGTTTGAAAGTGGCGCCAGTGACAGAAAAGTTGAAAGGAAACCGTTTGTCCTGGTATGGCCATGTGATGAGGAGGGATGAAGCACATGTTACTAAAAGAGTTATGAATATAAATGTGGATGGATGGAGAGGGAGTGGACGGCCAAAGAAAAGATGGATGGACTGTGTGAGGAGTGATATGAAAGAAAAGGGAGTCAGTGATAGCGTGACTGGTGACAGGACGGTATAGAAGAGGAAAACGTATTGCGCCGACCCCAAGTAACATGGGACAAGGGCAGGAAGATGATGATGAGCAATTAGGTAAACTCCTAATAAAATTGTCTGCGTTCATTATTAAAATAGCTGGCTGGAAAATCAAGGTTTATCCATCGTAATAGTTGACGCTTTCCAGTAATAGCTGCGAGCCAGCACGTGCAGTCATCATCATCACCAACTTTTTAATGTTCCCACTGCTGGGAAACAGGCCTCCTATCTGTGAGAGGGAATGGCCCGTCATCCACCACGAAGCCCCAGTGCGGTTTGGTGGATGTCATGTCTTCGAGTTTTTGGTTACAGGATATGCCGGTTTCCTCACGATGTTTTCTTCACCGTTTAGAGAGCAGTGGTAGCGAAATAATTTACACAAAGTAAAGCGCCTACCTGGGTTCAAACCACGGCCGTTACCACTGGGCTATCACTGCTCACACGTGCATTGAGCTTAAAAAATAAACAGTTAGCATTTTGCCCAGTGTTTGCAATCCCTGTATTATTCACTCAAATACTGTCGAGCATTGGCTTTTCTATGAAAGAACCAGTTGATTTACAGTCTGTTATTATTGCAAAAGTTTCTCGCACCTGCAACGTTACTGCATCAACTTGAAGACTAAATTAAAATTATAATATGTATGAATACAATTGTATTATCTATTGCAATAGTTTGTTTTGTTGGTAAACATCGACATGTTTGTTAGTTAATACCTTTTTATAACTTTGGAAAGTTGTGTGCTTGCGGTTATGTTAGATATTATTTTATATTGAAAGCAACTTTGTTAGATATCATGTTTGTTCAAATTAGAAACGACATTGGTGTTTCAATCTACTATTCTGATTAATATTATGATTAGGTGTCTAAATATTTGTAAAGGGATTCTGGATACTTACATTATACTTACATTGGAAAGGATCTAGGCCACTTGTTGACAAATAGATATCCAGGACACTCAATAATGAACTACTGTATGCCTGGTTGTTCTTTATTTGATATAATGAAAAAAGTTATAAAATGCAATTTTAACCAGGACTCTACATTATTAATATTTATTGGTAATAGGGGTAATGTGAACAAAGGAGAATTACTTCAACATTATAGATCTTTGTGCAACCTTAGTTTAAAAAAAAAAATTGATGTTCACATTCCCATACAGCCAAAGTTTGCCACAGGAAGAAAACATACTTAGATTGAATTGAATAGGACATTACATAATTTAACATATCGTAGTAATTTATTCCATTTAATTGACACTAAAAATTATGTTGGTAACCACTTTTATTTGACAAAACATAATTTTTTCACGGATTAAAGACAAATAGCGGTGTTGCTATCATATTATTTTTCTATTACAGCCAATAATTTGGCTAAACAACTTGCTTCTATTGAGCAATGCCAAGGAATGTTATTTAATTCAGCCAATAATTTGGTATCAGAAATTGATATTGATAATAATTTAAATTAGAAATTAGGACAATAGGGACAACCTCTTGCAAAAGTATACAGGCTAAAAATTGCAAAATAAAATCAAATAAAGTTTTAAATTTGGTAAATAGTATTAACCTGGTGCATCAAATTATTCAAGGATTTATGAACAAAGATTTAAAAGTAGAATTATTTATGAATTGTAACAGTATTGATATTCGTAATAATTATTATTGTACTAGATTGGAGTTGATTTTAAATATGTTGATTATTATTATTTTGATTTTTTATACATTCATATTGATATTTTTTTGACATTCTACTTTTATTTTATTATTGTATTACTCATAGATGACAAAAACTCTATGCTCTTAAATGTCATATTGCTGATTTCTAGTAATAATTATAATTTTTATCTTTGACATTCTACTTTTGTATTACACTATTAGATGTGATATTACTGACCTTTTTATAACAATTTTGTTAATTTTTATTTATTTGACATTCTATTTTTGTTATTGATTATTTACAGGAAATTAGATGAAATAATATTATTGATCTTTTTATCTAATTTTTTATTTTTTTAAATTCTCTGATATTTTATTTTATTATGTATTTATTTATTTATTTATTTATATATGCTTTATTGTATGTACACCAAATTAAATCAAAGAAAAGGAAACTTAAAACTAAAATACAAACAAAGGGCGGCCTTATCGCATACCGCGATCTCTTCCAGGCAACCTGGAATGGACAGTGATAGCCTGGACATTACGAATATTTACTTTAAATTTACAATCAGATCATCATAGATACACAAGTACATACATATGTTATATAATAGATACATAAATACATACATACTCCAATATGTATAGGCAATATGTATTATTGAAAATAAGATGTTGCAATTGATCTTTTTATAATAATTTTATTATTATAATTTGTTTTTGCTTTATTAGTGTATTAATAATTATTTTAAATTGCTGTGGATTAATATTATTTTGAATTTGCAATTTTATATGTGACTTATTATTTGTTTATTTCTTTTTCATTATCTTGACATGTTTTTTTTTTTATTTTATATATTTTTAACAATTGTAATTTTTAATGGTACCTACTTAATGTTATTTTTTACAAAATTTCTACACAATTTATGTTGTTCTGAAATAAATTACTTATGACTTATGACTTCTTTGTATAATCTATTTTAGGAGCCCACAAGAATAATCCCTACTAGTGCTACATGCTTAGATAATATTTATACTAATGTTATACCAGTCCACAAATAAATTATAAATTTACTAGATTCTGATCATTGCGTGCAGAGGATTACTATACCAAACCAAAACAACAAAGTGGCTAAAAAGGATATCACTGTTAACCCCAAAACTGCAAGTCACTTGGCCGCTTTTAAAGTTAAACTCATTCATAAATTACCAATTTTGTCAATTGTTGCTGATCCTAATCATCTATATGATGTTTTTTTTTTGTATATACTGTAAACAATTTAATTCGACCTTTATTCCCATGACTATCTCCGTTAATAGTAACGCATTATTCAGTGGGCTACCATTGGTATTCATAAAAGTAGAACACGGCTTTATGAGCTGTACAGTAAAAGGACTTATGTAAACACTGCTGAATTTAATTTATATGTTAGAAATTATTCAGAATTATTTTAAAAAGTTTGTTGTTTGGCCAAGTCGCGTTATTTGAGCTCAAAGATTAAAAACAGTAGTAAAGGGAAGATCTGGAAACCGAAATATGGCCTGTCTATTAATGGCAACATCATAAAATCAGACTCACAAGTCGCAGTGGCCTTTGAAAATTCAACTACATTTCAACTACTAAATCCTTAAACTCATCAACTTCTGTTCCTGAGTCTTTGCTAAAAGAAAATGTTAATGTTTGCGATTCGGAATTCCTTTTTGTACATATTACTTGTAAAGACATAATTAAAACCTTTAACACTTTAAATGTTAAAAAGACTGCAGATCTTTGGGGTCATTCTGTAGAAGTTGCTAAGTCTATTATTGACATTGTCGCACCTAGTTTAGCTATTATCTTTAATAATTGTATCGACTGTGGGGAGTTGCCTGACCTAATCAACAATAGTAAAATAATACCTTTGTTTAAATCAGGTAGTACATCAGATCCTACAAATTATAGACCGATTTCAGTAGTACCTACGTTTAGCAAAGTATATGAGAAATTAATTTTAGAGCAATTTCAAAGATTTTTTAATAAACATAAATTATTACATAGCAAACAGTTCGGTTTTACAAGGGGTCGTTCAACTACTGATGCGCTTTGAGGACATATTTATAATGCATGTGAAGATAAGTGCGATGCCTTGGGAATCTTTTGTGCTTTGTCCAAAGCATTTGATTGTGTTTTTCATGAAACGCTAATCAGGAAACTCCGCCATTAACAGCGCTCTGGTCTGGTCAGATCCGGAACAGCGCTCTGGATCTTCCTACTTCATATTTGAGTAATAGGATTCAGAGCGTTGACGTTAATGGAAAAAGATTTCCTGAATCTATGGTAACAATGGGAGTCCCACAGGGCTCGACTCTTGGTCCTTTCTTGTATCTTATTTATATTAATGACTTGCCTTACCTCATAAAGGATAACCATGATAAAGTGTTGTTTGCGGATGATACTTTACTTTTGTTTAAACTTAAACGTCGGCTATAGGCTCGAGCTTGACCACTATCTCACCTGATGGTAAGCGATAATGTGGTCGACGCTAAAACACACTTGCCTGGAAAAAAAATATTCACTCTTGACTTAAAGACCCCTAGATTATAGCTATCGAGAAACAGACTCAAGCAGGGAATTCCACTCCTTAGCTGTACGCATAATAAAAGTGTCCTCAAAACGTTTTGGGTATAAAAAAGTTTAATTAATGACCAATACGGATATTATGCGAGCTATGGTGTATTAGTATACCACAACAATAAATTAAATTTAATACCTTAAATATTCTATTCTTCAAATATTTTTGTGTCGTTTTGACAATGCAAAATATGACCAACAATCCGTTTGCCAAGCGTGTTTCGGAGCATCATTGTGGAAAGGACATGGCATAATAAAGTATGGACGATTTCCCTAGCATTGTATAAAAGCATTAACTAGTAATATGTAATGCTGAATAGTTGAATATTAGTATTTCGCATGAAAAATGTTTCAGGAACTTTTTATGTCGTCACAATCCTGAAAATTAAATCTTAGAAACTCATTCATCAATAGGTATACAAACTTGTAAAAGAATAAGATTTTGCTATGATACTTTAGCAAGGCGTTTAGAGGAGCTTGTGGTTAAATAATAACTGCTGGACAGCTCGATCTTCAAGGTTAAATAACGCTTGCCGAGGTAATTCTGTGGATGGGTTACCATCTTTACTTATCGAGTACTGTGGAAAGGGCTGTCATTTCTTTAAATGAACCTTTGTTCATGATGAATCAACACGCAATTGAAAATTAAGACCATACTAGTTGGCTCTGTATTAATACATAGAATCCGGCGAAAGGAACTTCATCAAAGCGAGTTCCCACAACACCCCCGACATGTTTTTGAATTTGGTTCTAAGTGAATCAAGTGTAATCGAGAAGAATCGAATTTACTTTTTAGTGACAGTACTATTTAAGTGCCGTTTCTTTCCAGATATTGCCAATAATTTCTAGAAATCAGATAAATGCAATTAAAGAAATCAAAGTTTTGAAAAAAAAAATCAAATAGATAAATTAAGAATAATAATGTGTCAAGAAAAATAACCGCCAAAGTAATTTATTTATTTGATTAGATTTATTTTGAAGAACTTCGTAATTTGCCGCAGTCGAATAAAATCTCATTTTGATTTGATTTGATTTTGAATTGGCTGATATCATGTTTTTCAAGAATCGTGTTGTAGTCGTAACACTTTAAATAAAATATTATTGTACATCGTGTTCACTGGACGTCTGAGGAAGGACCTCGCCGTCGAGGTCGACCGCGGCGAAGATGGTGTAACGATCTGACAACGTTTGCGAGTCAAACTTGGCCAGAGATTGCACTTGTCATAAAGCTTTGGAATGGGAAAGGGGATGCGTTTGCCAAGCAGTAGGACACAAATTAGGCTATTCAATTAAATAATATAGGTTCACATTTGATTACTATCTCATCATTATATCTATGATCTCATCTGATACTAAGCGACGATGTGATCTAAGATGAACCACGCTTGGCTAGAATTTAAATATTCACTTTTGACTTAAGACCCCACAAACTCCATTAACCGAGGCATTCAAATATTCATTTAAATATATTCACTAGGGATGGGTGATTCTTTAGAAAAAGATCGATTAGAATTGAAATCGGATCACAAAAAAAATCGATCTATATATTGATTTGCTTTTCGCGTTTGTATTTGCAATACAAATATACATCTAATTATGGAAAACAAAAAGAAAACGATAGTACTACTAATCGAACTTTTAACATTTTTATAATATTTTCTCATTGTTGTAGTTTTTATAACTACATGAAAGTATCTGTTATAAAAAAGACATTTATTTTTTCCACCCTCCACCTGGTCAAGGCTGCGGGAGTCCGGTGGATATCCCTAAATATTCTTTATGGTACACAAAACAAACAGAAGCAAACCGTTTTGGAAAGTCTTTACAAAACGCTTTGCGCAATGTGAGATGTCTACCATGTTACGATGGCGCTTCGCCTTGTGTGTACTTTTCAGTCATTTAAAAATTATATCTAATATAAAACAAAATGGCTCCTGCCTAAGACGTTAAATAGAAGAGAATAAAAAACTTTTCGTCGTAAAAGTATACTAAAGTTAGAAACTTTATTACTTAAGACGTACTTTAAAACTTTTTGAAAGTCTGTGTTCTAAAGTAATTCGGATCAGTTAATATTTATATGTGAAGTTGTAAAAATGCTTTAAAAAAACATATTTCACATACAAACTTTTCAAATTAAATCAAATCAAATTATTTTATTTCAACGTAACCATTTACAGGTACTTTTGAATTGTCAAACAAAAAAAAAGATCTAGTGGCACATTTGCAAACGTCAGTAGGTCGCTATGGAGAAAACCCTACAAGAAACTGTACGGACACTCTTTTCCGTCAGTTTTAATTACAAGTTACATCATTCTTGTTGAAAAAATACTTATAAGTTAGAATGATGTAAAAAGATGTGCACGTAAAAGCGTCTAGAGTAAAACAAGAAATTGAAAAATACAATAAGTACCTAATTATAAACAGGCCGAGGCAGCCAAGTTATGACTAATCACATCTGATGGCGCCCGTTCACGAACAAGACGCATGGATATTGGCACCACTCAGCTCAACCATCATGAAGAGAGCCGCATGATACTCGTACAACAGATGTGCCTCCATCAGAGAGGTATTAGAGAGAGAGATTTACACACTCAACTCAACTGCCAACCAACAACCAGAGCAAACACAAGTCAAAAAATGTGCGCACGGTTGGCGCAGTGGTTGAGTGATTGACTGCTGCGCTGCGTGTCGCGGGTTCGATTCCCACACGGAACAAATATTTGTATGACCTATAGATAGTGGTTCGCTCTGGGTGTTGTGAATGTGAGTTTACATGTATGTAAACGCACCCACGATACAGGAAGAAATTCCTAGTGTGGGGCAACGTTTTTAAATAAAAGAATGAATGACATATAGGTACAGTAAATGATAGATTTACAGTTGGTATGTAGTACTCACACATGTGCCATGCAGTTATATAATGCTAAAAGAAGTTGAGTTTATACAATACAAATATATTCATACAGCCTTCAGCAGGTCGAAAAATACTTCAAAACTTCTCTGCTTATCACTTTAAAAAGGTCAAATGGAAATCATTGGATGTATCTTGTGTTAGCGGAACTAACGTAACTAACCTGTGGGCCCATGTTTAACATGTTCAACCTTTACGAAACATGGGACTGCCGATACATCACTCCGGTGATCAAGCAAGGGATCATTACTATACATGTTAGAGGAATCAGTGATCGCTGGCACCTTAATGTATTCAAATTGTAATGGATACCGTTGTTCTACAACTTGTTATGTTAAAAAACTGAATACAAAAATCAACTTATACATTTTTCGGAACAAAAGCGTAGCACAGTGCTACGCCATGCCTACAGCGTAGCAGCAGCTACGCTTGATGACATTTTTCTATCACAAGATTTACGAATCTATTGACATTTTGTTTACGATTGGCTTAGAAAATATCATCGAACGATTGTAAAAGATTATTTTTATGTATTCCATAGAGTAGGCAATTTTTTTTTTAAATATTCCCTTGTTTTCTTTAATCTATACAAAAAGTGTCAAAGTAGGTCCCTCAATCCATGCCAAACGGGCTTGACCGGAACCTCCAATACAATAGGAACGAACACCCATTTCACCCCATTGAATGATTAGAAAAGTTTTAGTGTACATAACAAATTCATTTTGAGTTCGGAAACTTCTGGTACTGGGTTCTACCAGATTTATGATTTTTTTCAGGTCTTTACGTAGAAATCAGGCAATTCTGACAACAGTACCTTTACAAGTGTTTATAGAGCAATAATTATCCTGGTTTCCTTGTACCGCATTTCTCCGTACATTA
Source organism: Orthosia cruda (assembly GCA_964057195.1). Lineage (NCBI taxonomy): Eukaryota > Metazoa > Arthropoda > Insecta > Lepidoptera > Noctuidae > Orthosia > Orthosia cruda. The sequence goes on from OZ059826.1 coordinate 32,812,128, forward strand.
CAGTAAGAGTAGGAACTAGCTAAATTACGGGTAACGAACAAGGTAAATGTTTCAGGGTACCCGGTAGAGACGCAACTACCTCGTTAAGACTATGGGTTTCCTAGTTTACTAACTAAAATAGAAACACGATTGCTACCCTTGCTCTCAGATTTCAGGATATAGCTACATTTTGGCGCGTTTGTGCATAGTTGTGCCGCATTTTATGAGACAAAGAGCGAGCTATATTACTGCCTTCATAACTACTTAAACCAATTAAAAAAAAATTGTTACCTCCCATCCAATATTCATATATTTATTCCAATATTTAGAAAGGCTTCGATTCGATCGAGACATGGGCTGTACTGCATTCTCTCCAACGGTGTCAAATTGAGTGAGAGAACATCAAAGTGTTGAAGTGATTATACAAAAACTCCACCATGTCAGTTCGACTTCAGGATCAGACCTCAGCACCCGTTCTTTTGCAGCGAGGTGTGATTCAGGGAGATGTCATATCTCCGAAGCTGTTTACTGCTGCACTGGAGGACGTCTTCAAAGTTCTGGACTGGAGAGGGCTAGGCTTTAACGTCAATGGCGAGTACATCACTCACCTTCGGTTTGCTGACGATATAGTGGTTATGGCTGAGACCATGGAGGACCTTAGTACAATGCTCGATGACCTCAGTAGAACTTCCGAAAGAGTGAGTCTTATGATGAACATGGTCAAAACCAAGGTGATGCTGAATGCACATTTTACACCCACTCCTATCAAGGTCGGCGACTCTACACTCGAAGTTGTGGGCGACTATGTCTACCTGGGACAAACGATCCAGTTGGGTAGGGCCAACTTCGAGGAAGAGGTCAACCGTCGAATCCGACTCGGCTGGGCAGCGTTCGGGAAGTTGCGCGGTATCTTCTCGTCCAACTTATCACAGTGTCTCAAGACGAAAGTCTATGACCAGTGTGTATTGCCAGTGATGACATAAGGCTCTGAGATGTGGTTGCTTACAATGGGCCTCATCAGAAAGCTTACAGTCACTCAAAGGGCAATGGAGAGGGCTATGCTCGGAGTTTCCATGCGTGATCGAATCAGAAATGTAGAGATCCGCAAGAGAACCAGGGTTACCGACATAGGCCGAAGAATTGCCAAACTTAAGTGGCAGTGGGCAGCGGGCACATTGCTCGCAGCACGGATGGCCGATGGGGCAGAAAGGTTCTGGAGTGGCGACCGCGAACCGGAAGACGTTGCGTTGGAAGGCCTCCCACTAGGTGGACCGATGACCTGGTGAAGGTTGCAGGGATCCGCTGGTTGCGAGACGCACGGGACCAGTCAAAGTGGTGACGCTTGGTGGAGGCCTATGTCCAGCAGTGGACGCCTTTCGACTGATATGATGATGATGATCCAATATTCAACTTTCTACTGAAATAACTGACATAAACCTGAAAGTGTCATTTGGATGTTTGTTAATCAATCACAATTCAGTGTCAGGAAAGGAAGGTATTTGAAACACAGATACTTTTTAACCCGGTACTCCCTTGGGATAATTTTCGAGTTACCGATCTTTGGCTCTATAGTCATTCATATTCCCAAGTGATATATTTTGCCTAATCAGTAGAAAAGGACTTAACACAAAAACTTTCGATCTGCTTAAATAATGAGATCTTTTTTTTTTTCAAACTAATGCCGCAACTAGTGTCATTTTAAGTGAAGTTACATTGAGAAACGTTCGTCGAGCAAAGCAAAGACAGTAACTCTAAACTGGTTTTAAACAAATAAGGACTTTCGAAGAAGTAAGAGATCTAATAATACTAAGAACGAAGTTCCGACTCGAAGATAAATGTGGGTTGGTATATTTTCAGATGAAGTTAAAAAATATCTAAGTTCTGTATGTCGAGACATAAGAAATCTTTATATATTTTTCTACGATGTGATTTAAACGCATCGTTTCATCTCCTGACTGTATTAGAGGTATGGGAAGTAGGTTTACGTAAACACTGATGCTAAATTAGTTTAGTTTCGCAATGGTTAAGTCAGACTATTTACAAAACACCGATGATGTGATTATTCACATGAAATATTGAATAATGCACATGAAATAGAAGATGTCTTCTATTTTATGTGCATAATTCAATTGTCATGGCAATTTAATACCTATCCATACCATAATATTATAAATGCGAGTAACTCTGTCTTACTGTCTGATTTACCTTTTCACGCCAGTCAACTGCCAAACTATTTAAATGAGACTTGGCACACTTGACCTGTACATTAAGATATATCGCTGGCCCCGGGCAATAAAGCGGTAATATCAAAAATCTTATTTTACATGAGAAATAAAAGAAGCATATTTGTTTATATTTCAGCGTACTATGATCCAAAACTGGCGTTCAATATGTCAAATAAAAGCTATTTTTATACCAATTTAACCATTTAAAAATAATTGTAATAGTATAAATATTTAAAGAAATAATTTGAAAATGTATATACAAATTATAGACGATACCGTTTCAACTGCAACATCATTGTCCAGACAATTTAATACCTATCCTTACCATAATATTATAAATGCGAGTAATTCTGTCTTACTGTCTGATTTACCTTTTCACGCCTCTCAACTGTTGAACTGATTTAGATGAGACTTGGCACACTTGACCTGGACATTAAGATATTATGTATCCCGGAAGTATGTTCTTCTGGCAATATTTTTCTGTGGGCGAAGCTGCTCGCAGAAGCTACCTTAATATACGATTACATTCTATTCATGCTTACATACACGCTCTCATAAAAAAAACCCGACACAAAAACCCCTAAAAGCAAAAAAAAGTAAACCTCGTCCTTGCATCGGGGAACCGCCAACGTTTACAGCAGTTTATTTTATTTACTTGGTGGTTCCCCGACGCGAGTACGAGGCTTATTGTTTTGATTTTTAGAAGTCAAAAACTTGTCGGGGGTCTTATACATTCTAGTTTAATTTTTTATTTCATGCTTTTTAAACGAATAATATACCTAGTAGTAGACACGTTTCAATCGAGAATCTGTCGAAACACTTTATTATGATACAATGTGGATAACTTTTCAACGGCTGAACCGAGTTTAATCAAACATAGCTAAGAACACTCTCGACAAAGTCACCTTTTAAACAAAAAAAGAAATTAATCTAAATCGGTTCATCTTTGTAGGAGCTATGATGCACAAACAGACACACACACAGATACACAGTTATACAGATACACAGATGCACAGATACACAGACACACAGATACACAGTTACAAAGATGTACAGGTATATAGCAACACACGTCAAACTTATAAAACCCCTCTTTTTCCGTCGGGGTTTATAGTACATTATGGTACAAGTGTGTAATGTTGGTGAGGCGCCATTGAGACCCGAGCCGTTAGGAGAGTGTCTAAAGAGAGCCGAGGACGGTAATCATCAATACACTCGTGTATGATAACGACGTTTTTCAACACAGTTGTGAACAAAATAATACTAAAAAAATCATTTTCAACAGTGAAAACGAGTTGTGAAATTAAATATACGCGCGTGCTAGAATTTGAAGTATGTGTAACGTCATTAAATCGTTAATTTTCCTTTTTCAGCGGTTTGCTACATAATATATACCTGTCATATTTGTTAAGCACCTACCGACAAATGTCTAAGTACCTACCTTAATTATTATTGTGGTATCAACTACCTTCAAATGTAAAAGAGTACCCACCTAAGTAAATATTGTTGTGTATACAGGAAATAACTCTAAACTTATATTTAAGCCACGTAGATAATATTCCTATAAATGATTACGTAATTTGTAATGATCATTGTGATGTATCCTGGATTTTCATAATGCTATATTAGTATTATAAGTCCTTTGAAACAATTAGACTACTGTCTGTTAGTGTCAATATTCTTTCGAATATTGATTAAGAATTACTATATGGGTGATATTAAATTCCTTAATATTCTAAATACGTTTTAAAACATATTCACTTCATAGTAATTGATTATTGTTCACCTAATTTTGAGATTGTTTGAAACAATATAGAAAATGGCGGGATACCGCGCCATTTTCTCATATTGGACGTATTGAGACACAGATAGACCTGATATTATAAAATATTGTGTAATTGTTAAGCGGACTTACTTTTTTTGTGAACTACAAGCCAGTACAGGCCAGATATTGTTGTTTAGAAGTATACTACTTTATAATACTTGGTGTAAGATCGACTACACAAGACTAATGTAAGTTATTTGATATTACAACTTTATTATTTCTAATGGTTGTGTTGAAGCTGTATCTATATCGTATTATGGTCTTTATTCCTAATATGTTATATTGATTTAAGGGCTACTCTATGTCCTTTGCCTTATCCTAGTAATTTTGAATCTATAACATTGTAAATACTTTGTGTTTGTAAAAGATATTGATAAATACTATGAAAGAGCTTCCGTGGGGTTTGTTGCCCTTCTTCCCCACGAGAACTAGTCTAACGAAAGGGCAGTAAGCTCAATGAGTCTTCTAAATAGGAATTAATTGACAAGCCTTACTTAAATAAATACCTAGTCTTGTCTTTCTGTGCTTTTATTCATAAAACCCTTTCCTTACACACCACATATATTAGAACTCTGATACACAGTAAATAACCAATAACCATCTTGACATTGAAAGCTTCCTATCTTGGTAGATAATAGTAGTTTATGAAACTGTTGCATAATGAGGGGTATTAAAACATGAGTGTGTGTTTTAAAACCGAGCCGTAGGCGAGGTTTTTAATAGTTTTCACACGAATGTTTTAATACATAGTTATGTGCAGTTTCATACACTACTTTATCTACACTCATAAATTGGGATTGAACCTACTAAATACCTCTTTTTGCATTTTCCATGCCATAAAATCGTGATAGCATTTGTCATGTACTTTTATCGACTTTGCTGGTAATAAATTAAGAGTAATTTCCTTCGCCGCATCTAAAATATCGGGCGGAGTAAATTTTCTTCACATTCACTGATATCAGATATTTTTAAACAATAATTTAAATAACTCATGAAATTCAGTACAGCAAAATTTGTAAAAACGTATGAATGGCGCCAAAACCCAGCACATCACCGCATTAACGTGAAGCAAACGTGTGCAAGTGACGCCAATTTTATGTGAAATATTTGATTCTGTATAATATTAGGTAAACCCAATATGGGTGATGCCAATTTCATGTGAAATATTTGATGCTGCGTAATTTTGGGTAAACCCAATATGGGTGATGCCAATTTCATGTGAAATATTTGATGCTGCGTAATTTTGGGTAAACCCAATATGGGTGATGCTCTTTTGATGTAAAATGTTGTACAGTGCAGAGAGCGCGCTGGATCAGTATGGCCGTTTGGACGCGAAACCATTAGTCGATATAATGTTTCTGTTTTTATTTTTAATATTGTAACATTCCGTTGACAGCTAATAAGGATTTAATTTGACCATTACCTATCTTATTATTTGAAATGTTGCAATATCCGGTTCAATTAATATGAAGCTTTAATTTGATCAAATCCTTTATAATTCTTTAAAAATGAAGGAATTTCCAGTTGATATTTTAGAAGGATTTAATTTGACTGATTCCTTTTATTTCTTTAAAATATTATAACATCCGGTTTGTTTAAATAAGAATTTACTTTGACAACATCCGTTCTATTTATTTATTTTATATATTTCTCTACCGTCGGAGTAAATATTGTAAGGACTTATTTTGATAACTTCCTTTTTGATGTTTTCCTCTTAATTGTGATGTTTCGCGCCTAAACTTTATGTTTACCCACTTAATTTTAATAATTTTTACATCCGCTGTCTATGCTTGTTATTTTCTTTGTATAAAAACCGATCTAATTGTGGGGAAAGACCACTCTTTCGCTACCCATGGAATAAACTGAAATATACTGAACTAAAGTATTTTTTTATTCGCCATTTACCCTAACTGTGAACTGGCACTGTGTATAAATGTTGGTGCAAACCAATATTATGTGTAAACTCAACAACGATGGTGACCATGCACCGACATACACCTATCTATAATCAGTGGGACCGTCAGAATGTGGAAATGTATTCTTGTTCAAAGGATGCTTGTAGGTAGGGTAAACCTATTTACTAACTAAAAAACAGACCATGAAATAGACAGGACCTACAAATGCCACCGAAATAATATTTATTTCCCTGGAGCCTGGAGCCCCAAAGTAGCCAACAGACGCACTCTGTGTTTTTTTGTTCCTAAATCAATATGAAAAAGTAGCAATCCTAAAACGGTATTAGCCTACTACTCTCTACTTAGTGCCTTTGATATTTTGTTTTAGCTAGAGTAAATATCTACCTAAAGATTCTTCGCGAATTTACTCAGGCAAGGCAGTTTCGTTTTTTCTTTATCTATCCTACCTGTGGTGAGTGAAGAACTCTCTCAAGGCTAGGTAAGGTAAGGTCAACGATCTTCGCGATTGTCGATCGATGTTATCAATGGATCAAGTGAAGAGGACCTTTTTTGTTAAGCAGTTCTATTTAATAGGCTAATACGAGTATTATGATGATGACGTGCGAACGCTATTGTCAGATTTCATCTTGCTGTCATGTGGTTTGGAGACTATAAACTCTTCGCAATCCATCAACTCGCTTATTAGTCTCCATTGGTGGACAAAGAAAAATATTTTCGTGAGTTTACGTATGCGTCACCGGCTATCGGACGTTTGACAAACGAAGTTGAAGTGGCACTGGGTAGTATTACTAATCCTGTAAGCTGTGTCGAGAAATGAGATCGGCATAGATCTCCTACATATTATTGAAAATATGCACCATAGATTCCAACTACCAGCAGTGGACATTATCGGAATTCTAAAATCAGACTGCACTCTGTTCATTAAAACGGGATCACACATGAAAACGTACCATTACTAACGCCGCGATAGAACTAAGCCAGTTCATTTCAGTCAACCAGTAAAGGCTTACTTGCGGATTGTCCGCGTAATTTATGTCTGCGGTGGCAGCTAGCAAGTTCGATTTAAGTACGCACTGGAATGGTCGTGTTGCGTAATCTACATTCCTTATTACCTACCACAACAAACTGTAGGTACCTACTTGTCATCTGATATTGTTAGCTAGGTGCTTAGATGTCGCTGCATGATTTGTATCGCCGACAAAATTAGATATTCTCCATACCTACGTACTATGTAGTACTCGGAGTTACCTGAAATAATGAGATCGAATTGATTTTCTAGCAGTCAAATTGCGTACCTAATTAAGTTCGACAGGGCAAAGGTATGACTCCATGAAAGAGTACCTACGACAAATGCCTTTTTACAAGCTTTTATTTAACTTGCAATATATTTATGTAAGTGTGTTCGGTTCAAATCTTGCAACTGAATTTTAAAGCAGTTCACCTCAAAATTTTGCATACACGTTTTGTTTGGATGACAATGCATGGATAGCTACGTGACGTCATTCTAAATCCAATATGGTAGACGGCCCAAGATGGCGGACTAGTTATTTTTTGTGCACTGTCATGATATGGGGGCTTGCTGAGAAGAATACCTATTTTATTTTGTTCGGTTTTGCCAAAAAATATTGGACTCTATCGAAAAGAGTATCTTCACCAATGAAAGCTTCCAATATGCTGAACTCACTTACGCAATTAGGCGGCAGTATTCGTCGAGGTTCATTGACTCATGCATGCGTTCACTTGACTCGGCGCTTTTATGGGGGTCACCCAGGGTCGCTAATGTTGCCACTGTTCATTCTGATTTTCAGGAGTTGCAGTGGTTAGGAATAGTATGTTGGGTTAAAACAAAATAATATTTAAACATAAAAGAGCACAAAAAACAAAAAAAAAAATGTATATCACTGTCGCTAGTCGTCTAAGCTCAGGGACTGACCCCTTTATCTAGTATTTTATAACTATAAAGCATTTAAATTATGTACCTTGGTAGGTACAGAAACCACTAAGTACATGTTAACTTAGGTTTCTATATTCCGACGGTAGGTAACTAGCTAACAACATAATATCAATGAATTTCTGAAAAATATAAAATTAAGAACCTGTATATTTAGGTAGTTACTTAATGCTTATTACAAGGCAATGTATGCGTGCATATGCTTTGAATTGAAGCGTGAGTTTGAAGAGGGTATTCTAAAGGAAAATGCAAATTATTCGCTATCAGCAGGACGCAAAGCAATGGTTCTTTTTGATCCCGCCATGCGATTAACGCTCCTGATACGATATCGTTGCAATTTGTTGCTCTTGTTGTTGTTCTTATTATCATTTCCGTTTATTAAAAATTAGGAAGCCAGGCTGGAACCGTTTTTATTCGGATCTATGCTATCGCATACCTGCTGGGTGAACTGGGTCAAATTAAAGCGTTGCTTTCTGCATCGTAAAGCACAACGCTGCGCAGGTTCTGTTGGCCTACAATCTTGATAGAAGTGTTGAGCCAGCTCATAAACCTTCAGTTTACGGGCGCACGGTTGGCGCAGTGGTTGAGCGATTGACTGCTGCGCTGCGTGTCGCGGGTTCGATTCCCGCACGGAAGAAATATTTGTATGACCTACAGATAGTTGTTGCGGCTCTGGGTCTTGTGTATGTGAGTTTATATGTTTGTTAACGCACCCACGACACAGGAAGAAATTCCTAGTGTGGGGCAGCGTTTTTAAAAACAAAAATAAAAAAGTTTGCATTAAAATGATCCTGAGTGGCTTTGATTAAACAATTTCTCATCTTATAGTCAGATGAAAACGTCCGTTACGATATTACTGGTATTACTTCGCCCCACTAAGGTATACTGTATTTTGCAAGCTTGACCCTAGATGGACCCAACATATTTTTCTGCGTTCTCTACGGCCAGTTCAAAGATGTAATGTTATGTCTAGTACTAAGGAAGACCGTTGTTTCTCAAAGTATTTTTTCGCGCATAATCTTTTTAAGTATATAGGTAGGTACTTAGAAGCGATTTGATACTATTTTATAAAGCCACTAGAAGGCTACTAACTACTGAAACGTACAATCCATGTGTCGGACAAACCTCGAAAAGGCGCCTGGACTTTTGGGGAAAAGATTAATTGTAGGATTTAACCAACCTAGTGATCATCATTACCACAAAGGCCCTGTGACCTCTTCAAAGACTAACCCGAAACTTTGCGCAATGCCTGTTAGGGCACATCCCTGGGGAGAATGAACGTAGCAAGATATTATTTATATAGATAGTATTTATACGGGGTAAATACGGGGATGTCTCATAGAACTTTTAAAAGAGACATCTTGTTTGATCTTCTACTTTAAACCTGAACGTTTCCTATAACTAGAGAGACATATCGTCATGTAGTTACTATCTGTAAGTTGGAAGGTCCTTTTCCATAACAGACTGATCGTAAGGCTATGAATATTTGCCTTAATTTAGTTTTTCACCGATATCCGCTTTTCGTAAAGCACAGCTGAGCACCACAACAGATCTGGTACATAGTTTGAGAACTAGTTCCAGAGCTCAATTATTATAATTAAAAGTATAGTGCCTGTATAATTATAAAAGCGAGCTCAACACTAAACTCGGTATATCGGACGGAGGACTAATATTCGTATTTGAGTTTGTTGTGGTAAAATGTTTTACGCCAGCTTGGAGGTTCGGGGATCTGTTTATTATGGTTACACTTGTCGAAAATTCTTCCATCCAAACGCAGTCTGGAGATTACTCTACTGTTTGAAGGTGTACGTTCAAAATAAAAATGATATAAATTTGTCTCATCATTATCTAGCCCTGTATGGAAACAGAAAAGTAAAATAATACATTATTTGAAAGTTATGAGCGTCGAAAGTTCCATATTTCAACACTAATTTTAACGTATCTTTGGACGGTGTTTACGCACAAGATTGGAATTTCTTTAAGAAAAACTCATGGATAACTTGAATACGTATAATTTTGATTAATTACAACTTTCTTTTTCGGAGCCGAAATGATGAGTACCAATTTTTCTCTGGCCCACCATCTACCGCCAAATTATTTTATATAAAAAAAAAATAAAATGCCTGCGACGCAAAACACACAATTATGAATTGCTCTCAAAATATGAGCAGGCGCGTACATAAGCTCCCCCCGTTGAAGAACGTAGATCTTCAACCTTGAAAATCTTCACACGTAGGTAGAGGACACAGACGAACTAGAGATCGACGCACGCTGCCCTTGGTGGTGTTGATGTCTGCGACTCGGGATATGCCGTCTGGTCCAGGGAAAAGTCTGGTAACACGTCCGAGACGCCAATTTAGTGGTGGTGTATTGTCCTCTTGTACAATGACAAGGTCTCCGATGTTTAGCTTCTTATCATCAATTTTCCATTTGGTGCGTTGCTGAAGTTCGGAAATATATTCCTTTTGCCAGCGCCTCCAGAAGTTTTGCCTTATTTGCTCAAGGCGAACGTACCGGTTATGATGGGTTGTGTTGCAGTCTTCTTGAATTACTGGAGTTGGCAGCGCATTCAGTGGTCTGCCAATCAGGAAGTGCCCTGGGGATAAGGACAGGAAATCGTCAGGGGATGAAGACATTGGACACAAGGGGCGACTATTTAAAACTGCCTCTACTTGTGCGAATAAAGTACATATTTCTTCGAACGAAAGATGGGAATTTCCCAAAACTCTTTTGACATGATATTTAGCAGCCTTTATTCCAGCTTCCCAAATTCCACCGAAATGAGGGCTATAAGCAGGTATAAATGAAAATTTTATTCCTTCCTCTGCTGCAAACTGAGAAAGAGATTCACTGTTTAATTTTAGAAAATTGCTAATTTCCTTAGCAGCGGCAACGAAATTTCGTCCGTTGTCAGAGTAAACCTCCGCTGGTCTGCCACGGCGGGCAACGAATCGTCGAAATGTCATAATAAAAGCTTCTTTTGTCATGTCAGTGACGGGTTCTAAATGAACGCATTTGAAACGTAAACCAATAAATAGACATAAGTAGCATTTTACTAGCCTAGCACCACGTCCTTTGCGATTTAATATTAAAAATGGACCGGCGTAGTCAATTCCAACAGATTTGAAAGGAAAGTCAACGGAAACACGATTTGTTGGTAAGTTGCCCATTTTTGGGGCTATGGTTTGCCCACGAACACGCACACAAGTAACACATTGCCTTACAACGCTTCTAGCTAATCTTCTTCCGTTTATGGGCCATACAGATTCTCTGACCGTTGCTAGCAATAGCTGTGGACCAGCATGTAAGTTTCGTAAATGTTCGTGTACAAAATAAAGTTTTGTTACATAATGAGAAGAATCCAAGAGTATTGGATGTTTTTTATTAAATGAATAATTAGAATTATGTAGTCTCCCCCCAACTCTTATTAGATTAGTTGTGGGTTCAAAAAATGGAGACAAGCATAATAATTTAGATTTAGGCAATATTGATAATTTTGATTGAATTCTTTTATATTCAAGAGGAAACGATTGTTTCTGTAAAACTCGACAAATAAAAACAAAGGAATTACTTAATTCATGGACTGTTAAAGAGCCAGATAATCGATTAAGCCTATTTGATCGTTTTGAATTGTGTAAAAAGCGTAGAACATACGCAAAGATTCTTTGTAATTTAGAAAATTTTGAAAATACCTTGAAATCGAATGTAGATTCAGGTAAATTAATATAATGAACTTTTATTTCAGGTAAATCAATGCTTTCATTTTGATGCAGTTTAGGCCATTTTGTTTCATCGTTGTGCAAGAATGACGGGCCTTGCCACCACATCAAATTGTCGCGAAGCTGATGAGCATTTACACCTCGAGAAATTAGGTCAGCGGGATTAACGTCAGTGGGAACATGACGCCAATCCTTGCGATTAGTAAGATCTAAAATCTCAGCTATTCTATTCGCCACAAAAGTTTTTAGTTTACTTGGATCATTGTTTATCCAGCATAGTACGATATTAGAATCGCACCAATGCGTAATTTTTGTAGTTCTAAGTCTTAAAGACTCAGTAACTGACTGACACAAATTAGCTGATAACAACGCTGCGCAAAGTTCGAGGCGAGGTATGGTGGTGGGCTTTATAGGAGCCACCTTGGATTTCGAACATAATAACCTCACAGTCACCTCATCGTTTTCGTTCAGCGTTCGCATGTAGATACAAGCTCCATAGGCAACTTGTGAGGCGTCGCTGAATGAATGCAGTTCTATGGACTTTGGTGAGTCACCGATTACTCGACGTGGAATATGAAGATCTGCAAGTAATGGTAAGTTTTTTGAAATTTCATTCCAGTTTTTCTGTATATCTTCAGGTACAGGTTGATCCCAATCAATTCCCTTGATCCACAACCTTTGAATCAATATTTTAGATTGAATTATGCAGGGGCTTATTAATCCAAGTGGATCAAAAGTACGAAGTGATTGCGACATTATAAATCTTTTTGTAATTATTGGATTGTTTATATAATTATTTTTTACAGGAAAACTGAACGTGTCATCACTTGGATGCCACCCTAGACCAAGAGTACTGGAGGATTCACTCAAGGTAAGTTTTTCTTTTGTATTAATTTCTATGTTATTGAATAGTTTAGGTAAATTAGTTTTGTATTTTCGTAAGGGAAAACAAGCTGCATTTAGAGCAGTAGAGAGTGCCTTTTGTATGTATATTAATTGATCTTCATTGTCTGACCCTGTAATGACATCATCAACGAAGAAGTCATTTTGTATTATGGATTTAATTAATTCGTCATCACACTCTTCTCCTACCTGCCACAGACATTTAGTGCTAAGATAGCTGGCACTTGCAGTACCGTAAGTGACAGTATCTAATCGCAACGTTTGGATGGGATGCGACTCATCTTCTCTCCATAATATTAATTGAAGATCGCAATCAATTGGATCCATAGCAATTTGTCTATACATTTTAGCTATGTCTCCAGTCAAAATGTACTTATATTGACGTGCTCTTATTAGAATGGAGAATAGAGAATTTTGCAGATTAGGCCCAACCATTAAGATGTCATTTAGAGAGTAGCCCGAGGTTGTAGGAGTTGAGCCGTCAAATACTACTCGAATCTTGGTGGACTCACTGTCCTCTTTAAACACAGCATGATGGCATAAAAAATATGAAGGATTGGGTATTGCAACAGGTGACTCTGAGAGATGTCCTAGATTTGAATATTCACGTATAAATTCTACGTAATGCGACTTTAGTGTCGGGTTTTTGCTAAATCTTTTTTCAAGATTTTTGAAACGTTTTTTAGCTTGATTATAAGAATCACCGAGGCAGTCGGGTGAGGCCTTTAGTGGTAACTTCACTCTGAATCTGCCATTACTCAAACGAGTTGTGGTTTGGTGAAAGTGTTTTTCACATGTTATTTCGTTGGGACTGAGAATCCTTCTTTGAGGAAGACTCTCGAGTTCCCAGAATTTAGTGAGCATTTCATCCAAATTGTTGTTTGGAACAATTGCATGATTGCATTGAATATTTTGAGTGTATTTTTGTGCATTAATAGGGCCGGCTATAAGCCAACCTAATTTAGAATTTTGTAATTTAGGATTATTCGGGCCTAGCGAGCGTTGTCCGCAAGCTAGTATATCCCAGAAGATATCTGCACCAATGAGTATCTCAATGGAGGCAGGTTCATTGAATTTAGGATCAGCTAATATAATACCCTTTGGTATTTTCAGATGATGTATATCGACGGAAATCTTTGGAATATCTCCGGTAAGTTGGTTTAGAACATAGCAAGACAGCTTAACTTGGTAAGTGCCATGGATTGATTTTAGGTGAGTAACACAACTTTCTGATATTGTGTCACATTGATTATTTCCTATTCCTATAACATTTAATGCATTTAACGGATTGCACATTAAACCTAATTTTTGTTGCAGAGATTTTGTAATGAAAGTGGATTGACTGCCACTATCTAACAGCGCGCGAACCCTTTCGGTTTTGTTATTTAGAGGATTGTGAACTTCTATAATAGCCGTAGACAAAAATACATGACCATTATTACCTTGTTGAGAGAAAACCACTACAGTCTCCCCTTTACCATCGTTATTAGCATTTTTTGTGTTACAGTTAGCTGATACGCTAGGATCGTGGAGAAGAGTATTATGCCTTTGGTTGCAATGCCGACACGAACCCATGCTGCACCCAGACGCAGGATGACCTTGGCGCAGACAATTTGTACACAATTTATATTGGGATATGCATGACATTTTCTCTTGAAAGGATTTTGATTTAAAAGTTGGACAATCATAAATCCTATGATTTCCATTGCATACTACACACAGATAAACTGTTGAAGAATTATTACGAGCTTGTGAAGTAGATGTAAAGACATTGGTATTTTGGTTACGGTTTGATTTAGAAGAAGAATATTTATTAATATTTGGTTGAGATTGATTCGACGAGACACGTGGGTTTTGTTGTGATTTAGAATTATTGTTATTGTTTATAGATTTATTCTGATTAAATGATTCTAGTACATTAGCGCGATCAATCAAGAATCTATTAAATTGCTCTAAAGTGGGCACGTCATTTACGCAATCTATCGTGTTGCGATATTCTTCCCATTTCAATATGGTACGACTATCCAATTTAAGCAAGAAAATAAATATCAGCAACATGTCCCAGTGATCTGTAGGTAGACCTAAACTCTTTAAAGCTCTTAGATTTTTAGTGACTTTATCAACAAAACATCGAAGAGAACTGTCTGATTCACGCGTGATTAGTTGAATGTTGATTAAAGAATCTAAGTGATGATTTATGAGAATTCTTTTGTTATCGTAACGCTCGCAAACCTGTTTCCAAGCCTCCTGGTAATTAGCCGAAGATACTTCGAGATTTGATATAACACGCGCAGCGTCACCATCCAGATAAGAAACCAAATAATGAAACTTATGTATATCTTGAATGCGCTCATTTTTATGAATCAAACTAAGAAATGTGTCCCGAAATTCGAGCCAGCGGAAGTGTGATCCATCAAACTTAGAAATTTGTATTTGAGGTAATCTAAAACCCACGTTTTGATGCTCCGAGTCCGCATTTACAAGAATAGATTGACGGCGCTTACCATCATCATCACTACTATATTGTTGTAGTTCTGTTTTGGCTATAGCTATATTTTGAACTATATCTTGTTCAATGCGTTCTCGCTCATCAAGTTCTACTAGAATATTTGGAGCATTTAGAACTTCAATCTCTGTTTGCAAATCATCAAACCTTGTCGACAATCCTTGAAGCTTATTTAATCTAAGACTCAATTCCGCAAGTTCTATATTCGATAAATCAGGTAGTTTACTAATTTTATCTAAATAGTTTTTAAATTTTGTAATTTGTCCTTTAATTGAACTACGTTTTACTAGTAATTCCTTTAAAGACCCCTTGGCAGAGGATTTATCGCCACCCTCATGCGTCATTCTGGAATGTAAATCAAATAAATCAAGCGTATAACTTTAGTATTATACCTACTTCACTAACTAACGGAATTGAATATATCGACAATGTTCAAACGATCCGAGAAAGGAATAAAACAATGATATTCTCACGCTCCTCCTTTCGGTGGCGAATCCCTGGGAAACTGGTCTCGGCTGGCTGCAGTGCCTCACTCAGCTAGCGGGCAATGATGGCTGCAGTCTCAATCAAGCGAATTGGGCCTCAGGATAACGCCTGAAAATTTCGGCAAATCGGCTTAAATATAGGGAAAATACCGAATATATCGAGGTAGGAGTATGACAATTAGGATTATGATTTATTTACTTAGCAATACGCTATTTGACAATAAATTTAATGAACAAGACATGAATTTGGAAAAATAAATTCAACAATTTTATAGTGGAACGGTCTATGTGGGTACCTTTACCCATACACTTATTTAGCACGATAAAACCTATAAATTTAAGAATTAAGCACAAGTAAAGGTCAAACAATTGGACTAGAGGTGTTTTAGGAACGGATTATGTGTGGAATTTGGAAATTGGTTGTACTTTGGTGGATATAACGGAACAAAGGAAGGCACTTAACTTCGTGATATGATGACTCGATGGAACTCCGGCACGATCTTTAGCTGATTCGTTGGCACGGAAAACCAGCCTGGCTGCTGTTACTGTAGTAACTTCCAATTTTCGGTCTTCTTATAACGCCGAGTATGATGCAACTCGTTTACTACGTTACTGGTACTGAATTTTTGAAATAATTGTCCTGTCACGGTCGCCAAATTTCTTGTTTACGCACAAGATTGGAATTTCTTTAAGAAAAACTCATGGATAACTTGAATACGTATAATTTTGATTAATTACAACTTTCTTTTTCGGAGCCGAAATGATGAGTACCAATTTTTCTCTGGCCCACCATCTACCGCCAAATTATTTTATATAAAAAAAAATAAAATGCCTGCGACGCAAAACACACAATTATGAATTGCTCTCAAAATATGAGCAGGCGCGTACAGACGGAAATAAAAGAAGAAAGAAAATTACAAAATGGCCTCCATACAGGGATGGATTAGTAATTCAACAATGCAAATATTCAAAATATACATTTAGTAGTTTTTCATGATATCTAGACTCCTAAAGGTCTGTTCATAAAATTTCGCGTTCTCGTTTTCGCCCTAAATCATCATCCAAGTCGCTACAAATTTGCAAAAGTGCTAATTCGTACGAGAACTAGCTTCTTTCTGCTCATCACAGCATCAATCTCTTTCGCACGTGTTGTCGGATGAGACAGCATGCATTTTAACCCCGCGCACAAAATAGTTCATGCCGTTGACTAGGGGAACCATAAGGAACCGTTCCGGGTTTTAACCTGACAGTTAACTTTCTTCTTTTATACTGGCTTTTTCCGCGGCTCAGCACCCGTGGCCTGTCTCACAGGAACCATGTATTTTTCCACGATATAGAGGAGCCTCTGACCATCGGCTATAGAGTAGCTATCTAGCAGTGAAAAAATAACTAACTATCCTAATGGGAGCAACAATTGCTACGTTTTATATTGCCTGAATCGTTTCATTTGCAGATGATACTGTCATCACTTTCGCCGCAATCTCTTGGTCGGAGCTCCAAGCCGGCACGCCGGCAAGCACAAGACGGCTTTAATTCTGCCCTGAAATGGCTTTCCTTTCACTTTTTGACTCCCAATGCAAGTAAAACTATCTTTATCAATTTTTCTATCACAAAAACTTCCCAACCAAACATCTCAATCTTTATAAGGCACTTGTCCCACCGCCGGCGATGAAGCGATTAGCTAACGACTATTTACTCGTTAAAGAAACGAACAAAAGACACAGTTCCCGTGTCAATAAAAGATACACATATATTAAAGGTTGATTGCTGGCTGTTCACACTGCCGGCGAGTACTCTCTCACCACAGCCATGTTTGTCGCAGTGACAAAAGCTATCAAAGATAATACTGGCTCGGCGATGCTCGCTTGGCGGTCAGAACTCACGCCGAGAGACCAACCAAACAACGCGTGCAGGACTGACCGCCCGAGGAAGTGGTGCGAGTAATCGCCCGTCGGACAATAACATTCAATCTTAGCCGAGCGATAAAACTATCGGAACTTCACAATCGCTTCTCGCTGTTCGCCAACTTGTACCTAGTCTCTAGCTCTACTCGCTGTTCGCTGATTGTCAGCGGTGGGACATGTGCCTACAAGCCCATTTTTGTTTCACACAATCTCAACCTTAATGTCAATGTCATACTATAAACCAAGCCAAGCCAGGCCTATCGGGTACCCAGAGGCGTCTTAATTAACTCTGACACCAGAGATTTCTTCATCCTAACACGAAAAGAAAAAGGTCTCTCTACCTCAGTGTTAAGTCAAGTTAAGTCAAATATCTTGGATTAGTTTTGGACGAAAATCTTAATTTCAGGTCACACATTAGTACCCTTACTGGTCCTTACGTAAGCTTATTGACATTTTTTAAACTCTGAATCATGTAAGTAATATGTTATCCGATGCCTTTACTTTGCTCATTGCCAGTCAATCCTATTTTAATGTATTTCTTGCTGGGGTGGCGCCGCATAAATCATGTTCAAGCCTCTAGAGATTATAGAGTTATTATATAAGTGACTACGTTCAGATCGATTATCTTACCAACCACAGAACTCTTTAAATCATGCAAACTACATAATGTGAAACAACAATATAAATAACAATCAGTCCTACTAACTTTCAAGGTACCATCTAATTAACGTGGTTTTTATTTTAGTAGGTAGTTATAGATATTCGTTATCTTGGAATGTTAATTAGTCTTACAGAAAACAGTAACTATAAAAAAATAGCAATTTTTGTTATGATTTTCCAAGTCCTTATAAAAATTGTTCGCAGCGGAATTCTGTTTTAAATTCCCGAGAGAGCGAAACACTTATCAAACGGCTCGCACTTGATCGGATTTTTATGTACCCAATGCGACTCGTAAGTTCTCGTTTACAACCTTATACTTTATCTAAACGTTCTAGTATAGTATAGTAATATTAGGTTTCGAAAATCATGTAACGAACTTTATATTAGAAGCTTTAACTTTAGAAGACCTTTAAGCTCAAATAAAACATCAGTTACTGTTTGTTGGATTCAACATATCTTCATATTTTGGCACCTTTTAACTAAAATGATGAATCCAACAACCTCAGTTTCATGAAAAAAATATTCCATGAGGTTATCATAGTGCAAAAGTATCCCACAATGTCCTAATCCAGGCCATGGTCTACCTGTGCTACAAATTTCATCCAAATCCATTCAGGCGTTAATGGATTATTGATTAACAAAAGTACAGACTTAAAGCAGGTTGTCATATGCTAAAATATAGTGTGGTTCCTTAAGCGACGGGACGGACACATCAACATTGCAGGCAGGAACACTGCAGAAAATGCAACATTCGTAGCTTAGGGCTATTCAAACACATAATATTATTTGATATCCAACACTATTATTTACTTTAAATTACCCACTGACTCAGGCAAGTTGCCATTTGCGCGATAAACAGTAAAATGATAGCAATTTTGTGCAATATCTTGCTTTATTAAAGCAATAACTTAGACAAATGTATCGCTTACATTTTGTAAGAATAAGTCATCTACATAATATTATGGCGACAGAATTTACAATGAAGCTATCGATCTAAATCTAAATTGAGACTATAACTACAAATATTTATGAGAGCTTATATTTTTAGCCTTGTTCGTTTCGTCTAGTAGGAAATAATAATTCATAGGTAGATTTCTTCTTGTTTCTACACCCCTAAGGATGGATCGCGGTGTAGGTAAGTATTTTCCTATGTTTGTTACAAAACTTTTTATCTTACTTAGACTTAGGTACCAAATTTTTCTGAAAAAATGTATTGTCATGGCATTATTAATTCATACCAGAAAGTCGTTTACGCAATTTGAAAATCGGTAGTAGGTATTAACCCATTCTCACGTGAAGAACGTAATAATATTCTGCGAATTCCGTTTGCCTGCACGTTACAGGAACGGATGCACGCTACCAGATTTAGATTGTCATCGGCATTTCATAAACAGGAAGTATAGGTAGGTCTCTTTGTATCCAAAAAACTCCTATTTTAATAATTCATGTTATCATCTGCATCTCCATAATAAATACTTGCTCACTATCTCAGGTATTAGTAAAGTAAAGTATATGGTAAGAATCCCCGGAGTGGACCCAGCTACCCCAATAACAACCGACGACTGTACCTGGAAACATACAACACGCGAACACTCCGGACCGACATGGTGACGAGAAGATAGCCGGACTCGAGGAAGAATTAAGCAGGTTACGATTGAGTATTATAAGGTTATCTCAAGTCTGAAGAGAGGGGGAAGACTCGATAATCCTCAAATCCGGTAACCTGTTCTATTTCCGAGAGGGTGACTGGCATTCCCAGGGTGGTGTCGGGTTTATAGTCCACAAGTCCTTGTGAACAACGTGGTGAAGATTGAGAGTGCGTCGACCAGGGTGGCGTACCTTATACTCAGTATATCCTCAAGATATTCGCTGAAGATCATACAGGTCAACGCCTTGACCTCGGCACACCCCGATGACGAGATAGAGACCATGTATATAGGATATCTCTAGAGCCATGCATGATTTCAAAACTCACTTCACCGTTGTTATGGGGGACTTTAACGCGAAACTGGGCAAACGAAACGAGGATGAGTACTGAACACTATCTATACCAAGACAATTAATACCCTAAATTGATTACTTGGTCCTTCCTTATGCCTGTGTATGTACAGTAACACATCGATATTAAGTTGTTAGGGTCAGCCCGTAAGCCGTACAAACTAATTTCACTAATCGGATTACAACTATGATAGTGGGCACATCCGCGAAATTGTTTCGGTCTCGTTTGGATAATCAGTTTAATTGATGTAAGGCAAGCTTGCGATACTCCTAGTGCAGACTTGGAGTATCACTTTTGTGCCTCGAGGGCAGCTCTTGGAAGCCAAGAAGCGGTATCTCAGACAAGTGAGTTTCCAGAAAAAAAAAGCGCTGTTGTAAAAAAAAAATACCTTGACACATGTTTAAAACTAGCTTCTGCCATTAAAATTGATGTTAAGTTTATCACCGAGTAAAATTGATGTTAAGTTTCTTATGTCCTTCTCTAATTTATCTACCACGAAAAAAAGTGAGTTACCCGCGAGCACCGCATCCCTCCCCGCAGAGAGTTTAAAGAGATAATTTTATCGGTTTAGGCGTGTAAACTATACAAACAAACAAGAGAGAGAGTTACTTTCACAGTAAAATTATAAAATGATAACGATAACGTTGTTTTTTTTTCAAAGTTTCAATAAAGTTATGGCTTTTTCTACTAGCCCATCTGAATGATGCGGAATGAGAATCTTAGGCATAATACAAAATGAAAGGCAGTGAGAAGAATGGCAGGATACAAAATGAAACAGAATTTTGGGTATTTTTGAGATACCGCTTTTTGACTTACGAGGACAGAAGTATTGTTCAGCGTTCCCGAGTCCTCGAATCCTGGCGATAATGTTTGTTGTTCCACTTGTGCCAGCAATTTGATGGAAGTTGTTTATGCTGCAGTTTGAAGGAAACACGAGGTTTGTTGAGCTTTAAGTAGTCTAAGTATAGAGTTTGAATTGTTTCCTTGTTCATGGAGTCAAGATTAGTTACATTAATAAGTAACTACCTATAGTTTGGGATCGTAATTAATTGTTTGTTTGTAGGAGGAAATCTCTGACAATACTGATGAAATACTCCGTTTTTTTTTTTGTCGTCCGCTGCCTTTGAGTGTCACAGTGTTTACTTTTTGTCCCGGAAAACACACGATTTCTGTGAAATAACCAACTGGAGAGAAGCAGCGGGTAAAGCCCGTTTCAATAATTACATCGGGACTATTTATTTTTATTTATTTAGTACATAAAGAACAACAACAAATTACATGGCATATGGAAACAGTGGGTTGTACTTCCAAGTTTAAAATTATTAACCGTGACTCTTCTGATTGTTTACAGTTTTTGTTAACACAGCAATATGAAATCAATTTGGATCGTATTATTACGTACACGGGCGATGAACTTCCTAAAACTTAAAAACAAAGAGGTTTGAATACGAAAGGTAGACGTGAGTGGAAACGCCCGTGCCGTTAGGAGAAGCCCTAGAAGGACATACAGGGATTTTATTGGTGATGTTCTTCACAAAGGCTAGGGGCGCTGTACTCATAAACATAATGCGTGTATGATTTCATGTATGAACTTAAACAAAGAAAAATAATTATGTAAGAATCGTAGCAGGTGGCGTTATGTAGTTTCTGTCTACGACCAGAGCGAGGCAATTACAAGCTTTGCTTTAATTAAAATACAAATTACAAAATACTATCTCGCGTGTATTTAAAATACCAAATACGAAAAAAAAATTAGGTTTTATTTGAAATTTAATATACAAACTTAAATATTTTATTTAAAATACAAAATACAGTCAGCTGTTAGGTTATGCTATGTATTTGTTACTGCTTAACCGGGGGATCCTGCGGAGACTTAACTATAGCCTCCAGCCAGGAACAAAAGGCAAAATCTAAGCAACCACGCTAAGGGCTACCCACAATCGCGCCGATTACCATGTCCCTAATACCTCTTCATAGGAACCTGAACGATAAGCTATGTACCTTTGCTCAATTGTAAAAAAAATATTTGGTTTTTAAATTAATTTGTCAATAAATGTGTGGGTCAATGACCGCTATTGCCATACTGAGTCGCAACAGCTATAGTAATATCCTGAGTACCAACAACCCACATGAAAAAGAGTAGAACATTATCGATATATTTTACGACGTGCATTCCGCGTAAATCTCAAGTAAAATATTTCGTGTTAGGTCGCGTCCGAGTAGCTTTTAGCATTGGCATGCATCTATACCAATATTATAAAGAGGAAAGTTTTTTTTGTTTGTTTGTACCGAATAGGCTCCAAAACTACGGGTACGATTTCAAAAATTCTTTCACCGTTGGGAAGCTACTCTATCCCCGGGTAACATAGGCTACTTTTTATCCCTGTATTCCCTCGGGAACGGGAACTACGCGGGTGAAACCGCGAGGCGTCCTCTAGTAGACTATAAAATTGAGTGCACTTGAGTAAGCAAACCTCTCACAGAGAGGAGGCCTGTGTCCCAGCAGTGGCAACAATTAATTAAAGTTGGCTGATGAAGTAATGTGAGTAAGCAAACTCATTATGAGTGAATCAGCAAGTCACTAACCGGCAAAACTAATACACTGATAAACTAGAACAATATAACTTTTGCCGGAAATCTGCCACAATTACTTGTTCACAAGAACTCTCAACAGTTGCCCGAATAATTATTATTAATAAACATTTTAAAGCGGTACCTACTCAAAAGCTCTACCAAGATTCAAAGAGTAAACACTTAACAGGCTTTAAAGCGTTTGAAAGGATTCACTGTTTGTACAGATTATTTACAATATTCTTTGACGTACCTAAATACCGTGATGTTTACAGTGTCTAACGAGGTACAATGATTTGATAAAAATCCGCTTGAGCTCTATAAAAGCCTAATAAGATTATTTGCGAAGCTACTAAAGTAGCAGGGATGGTGTCCACTGGCAAACAAGTACAGAAAATGAAGGTTTATAAATTAATAGGCACGTTAAAAATTTTAATTTTTACTTTGACAATATTTTTATTAAATGGCTTGCGTTTAGTCACTACTGAGCTGATGATAAGCGATAGAGTGGTTGACGGTGAAGCATGCTTGCCTAGAAGTAACCTTATTTACTCTTGACTTTAATACCCCCAGGTTGTTGCTATCTGGAAACACAGACTCCAGCAGGGACTGCCACTCCCTAGCTATACAATAGGTCTGAATTACCAAAGTAATCTTCAAAGACTGGATGAAAATTGAATCAAAAGTTGAAGGTTAAGAAAACATTCGTAAAGTACCTAGGGACACACTTTCTTTTATTCGTCGTAGTGTTATAAGTAAATTCGCCTAATGGTTTAGTCTGACGGTTTTCTCGTTATAGTGCCTTAGTTACCCTTGTAGTAATGTTAGTTGTTCGTACATCCATGGACCTTCTAACGGTCATAATCTCTAAGGAGGCCCAAAGGCATTATTACGCAGACTAAGTTCTTGAGCCCTTGATAGTAGCATTGCGCAAAACTTCCACCATTTACCTACGAATGAGGTATAGTTTTTAATTCATAGCTTCATAACAGATGCCTTCAAAAGCCATGTTACACAAACCCAACAAAACGTAAGTATCTTTTTTGATTTTATATTTCTATGTTAATGAATGCAATTAGACGTAACATAGCGTTTTAATTTAATTATAAACAAATCCTACTAAAGTTGCCGTCACGAGAAGCTTAAATTTAATAAAAAAATATTCTACTAAGTTACGTAGCGACAATTCATTCAACAACAAATAATCCCAAATTCAATCAACTCAAAGTATACTCGTCAAACTTCTGGGCCGCCCTGAAGTTGGCATTCCGATGCGCTAGGTGCGGCGCGGTGATGTTTTTGTATGAGATTTACTACTACGTGGACATTATAGCCAACTTCAATCCAGCCAAGAATTTTGGCGAGAACTATAACATACGTGTAATACGATATTAATGAGCAATTTCACTTGGACGGGTTACATTTTAGCGATATAAAGCGCTGTCGTCTAATGTTTTGTGGTAGACGCGTTCCAGTACAACACAATATTATACGACAGCGCTTTAAATCGCTAAAATATAAAAACCGACCAAGTAAAATTGCTCGTTAGCATCGTATTACACATATGATACATTAAGTTGATTGAATTTGGGATTATTTGTTGTTGATTGAATTGTCGCTACCTAGCTTAGTAGAATTCTTTATATACAAAATTTAGAGCTTTTCGTGACGGAGACTTTAATATTATAAATGTTAAAGTTTATGACGATGGACGTTTGTTACTAATTCACACAAAAATTACAGAACGGATTCTGATTAAACTTTACAGTAAGAGATAACAATATTATATTGATTATAATTTATTAAGATATTAGTGTAAGTATCAATTACACGGTAGCTACTATTTAATTAAAAGCTTGCTTGTAAAAGCCTAAAAAAAGGATAATGTGGGGAATCCAAAGAACACTACATATATTGGATATTTCCCTGAGATTAATTCCAAAGCTGGCTTTATTAGCATATTAATTTGACAAGTAAGTAGTGCTGAAATTTCAATCTCGGCGCCTTAATATTCTTTGATACAGTAGTTTAATTGCAAATCGTATGCTTCACTGAATTAATTTGTAGGTAAATTATGAGAAATATGTGTGCTAAAACATACAGGCTCTTGGTCTAGTTTTGGCAGCTGGAGTTCGCCCTTGATTATGTCTCCTGTATACAACATATATTTTTAGTAGTTCAATAATAAATCATTTTAATGTAAGTAAATGTTTAAATAAACGATTTTATTATTACTATAACTTTTTAAGCTGACATGGTCACAATCATTAGAATTATTTATTTATTTATTTAATACTTCATGCACACAAACGTACAGAGGCGGACTTAATGCCGTAGGCATTTTCTACCAGTCGACCTTTGGGTGATGCAGAGACAAATAGTGGTAGGTGCAATATTTAAAGTTAAAAATGATACCTAAGGTAGGTTTGTTCAAATACAAAGCTATACATACATACTATAAATACAATAGATACTCAAACATGGATACTGAATAAACGAAATACAAGAATATACTTAAACAATTAGTGGTAGCAGATAAATGGAGAAAATTATCGCTGTGACGATACTACTGCCAACTTCTTACGTACATGCTCTCGAGCTTTCACTTTGAATGCCAATCGATTGGTTGCCATCCTGATGTCTTGAGGAAGCGCATTCCACAGCGAAATAGACTGAACAAAGAAAGAACAGTGAATGAAGTCAGTGCGGTGAGTGGGACATTGGAGAAGACGGTTATGTGAAGAGCGAAGATTTTTGTTGTGGTTGGCGCAAATGTATTGAAAGTGAGGGGTCAGATAACTAGGGGAGTTGGAAGAGTCAAGAAATGAAAACAAGGTAGTCAGTGCCCTTAGTTCTCTGCGCTGGCGTATAGGCAACCACTTTAGAAGTGACCGATGCGCAGAGACATGATCATATTTACGCAAATTGAAAACAAATCGAATGCAGTAATTTAGAAGACGGTCAAGTTTGTTGAGGAGATCTGCATTCAGGTCATAATAGCACACGTCGCCATAATCGATGATAGGAAAAATTAGGCAATTAATTTAGTTAAAATAACAAGCATAAATATACAATAAATTTTTTAAACGATACAGAGCCCGCAACGTTCCATTGACCTTCTGACTGACACTAGCAACTTGAGTACGCCAGTTAAGAGTACTATCGATGTGCAAGCCAAGATCCTTCACGTCAGTACTAAACGGAACAATCGTACCGTTGAACAGAACAGGTAGCAAAGTTGCATAATCCACCTTAGCGATGTTGCGAGGGCTCCCAATGATGATCGCTTGGCACTTATTGGGATTTACAGCAACCCCAAACCTATCCGACCAGGCTTTTATCGCTATTAAGTCGCCATTTAACTTACCGATAACGTCAGGTACTTCTTCGACACTCCCGTGGTAATACAATTGAAGGTCATCTGCATACAGATGATACGCACACTGAAGTTCGGAAGTAATGAGATTAATAAAAATAGAAAACAGAAGAGGAGAAAGAATGCCGCCTTGAGGAACGCCAGTTACCAAATCACACCAACGAGATGAAGAATCTCCAACGTGAACCGACTGCTTACGCTCCTGAAGGTAAGAGGAGAACCATTCCAGTGCTTTGGGGCAGACCATCAAATAGGAAAGGATGGCTAATAGGATTTCGTGACTGACAGTGTTGAAGGCGTTCGAGAAATCAACCAACACTAGTACAGTGACTTTTGTATCTTCCAGTCCCGCCCTTATATCGCCAGTCACTTTAAGGAGGGCGGACACTGTGCTGAGCCCGGGCCTGAACCCAGATTGTAGAGGACTAATGAGAGAATTACTCTGCACAAAGTTTGAAAATTGTTTGTGAACACAGGCCTCGAGCACTTTGGATAGGAAGGGAAGGATAGAAATGGGGCGGAAGTGGGTTGGAAGAGTGGGATTGGAAACTTTGGGAAGTGGACGAACATAGGCTTTACGCCACAAGGAAGGGAATATTCCGGTGTACAAAGAAAAATTTACGATATGGGTGATAGGAGATAGGAGATGATCCAAAACAGTGATAACCATACCACGGGTGATATTATCACATCCCACCGCTTTGGATTTGATGGCAAGAATGATCTTTTTGATCTCCCCTGGTTCAACTGGAATGAAACGAAAAGGATTAATGTTAGGACGCATTAGACCAGAAAGAAGAGACAGAGTTTGTTGCTTAGTTAGACGATCCATTTTAGGAACAGTGGCGAAATGATGGTTGAGATCATCTAAGTCAATAGAATTAGGAAGGTCTAAATGTCGCGGTTTGCCAATACCAAGTGTTCCTAGGAACTTCCAAATATCGGCAGAGGAAGAAGAAGAAATATTGTCCAGAATGTGGCGGCGTTTAGCATTGCGTATCATCTGGTTACATCTATTCCTTGCAGCCTTGAATAGCGCCCAGTTCTCGACAGTACGATCCCTTTTATATTTTCGGAACGCGCGGTCCCTGCGTCGCATGGCCATCTGTATGCCATTTGTCATCCAAGGGGCAGGAGGCCGTTTCAGTTTCACTTTTCTGACGGGAGCGTGTTGGTTATAAAGGTTGACCACAACATCATTAAAGATTGCCACCTTATCGTCAACCGAAATGGCCTCCGTCACAAGCTTCCAATCGATCGCAGATGCATCTTTCCATCCTGGTAAAGCAACGCCTGTACAGAACCCTGGGTTTAGGT
The DNA here is from genome assembly GCA_964057195.1 of Orthosia cruda. Lineage (NCBI taxonomy): Eukaryota > Metazoa > Arthropoda > Insecta > Lepidoptera > Noctuidae > Orthosia > Orthosia cruda. Next base: position 32,839,464 of record OZ059826.1, read on the forward strand.
TTAGGAGGTTTGAGGATATAGGAAAGGAAAATCATGTCGTGATGAGAGAAGCCAGGAGCGTCATGTTGACCATGGGATGAGACAAGGGAAGGATTCGAGGTGAGGATAAGATCGAGCCAGGTGTCATCGCCAGATTTGTTACAATGCGTCGCTTGGAGTGGTAATACATGCAGACTAGCTGACTCGATGAGATGGAGAAGCTTACGGGATCGAGGGGAGTTATGGGAAAGGAGATTTGTGTTGAAATCACCCATGATGATGTGGTGTGCATACTCTGAACCCAAGGATCTGAACCCATGGTAAATATCCCGAAACAAATATTAATTTATTATTATTATAAAAATATAGGTATATTTTACTTAATTTCAATGACTGAATTCAAGGGGTACAATTTGTAACCATTGTCAGGTGTTTTGCAAAAGGGCTAAGCGCAAAGTTTGTAAGGTATCTATTCCTTACTCACCAGCTAACTCAAGGGTAGATGATCAGGATGAGACAATTGCAGGGATGATTTCGCATGAGGGTCGACAGAAGTAAAAGTCTTTCTATTTGGTCAACTAGTTTAATATTTATATCAGCAGCACCACAGCTTCATAATGTATACATATGACACTTACTTGTGTATGGGCTATAATATACCCTTAAAACATAGTACCTAGATGTACGATATCTCAATCAGCACCGTTCCTCTGTGCGGCTGGCATCCAGTTTCTCACCGGTCAAAATATCATGGGTATTCGGAGCCTGTTGTTGAACACTGTAGCTGTCGCTTTTATTGGTAGTTGACCATGTTTATTTTAATATTTAGTTATATTAAAATAATCCTAATGAGCCCTGTCAATGCGAAAATGTAGTATGAGCATCACATAAGCACATGTTCCACAAGCATGAATTTAATTTAATTTAATTTAATTCAACTAATACTCACAGCGCTTGCTGGCACATTATATTTTTATATTTAGGGCTGTTTCCCTGTCACCTCCGAGTAATTCTGATTGTCTAGATCAACTTTTCTTATCTGAATTTTTCGTGACCTCCTCAATAAGAATTAGCAATGGAAAGGAAATGTCACTCTTGTCAGCCATAGACATTGAGCGTTTATCGACCCATAGTTATGATCATAGTTACTAGACAAACACACAATTCAATTTATAAATAAAACAACAATGTTTTATTTATAAATTGAATTGTGTTTTATTATAATATATATTTATTACACACAATTCATATTTACTTATTTTTAAACAATTTAGTTTATTTTAACCGACAGTAGCGCCATCTTACAGAATTGCATTAGAAGTACCGACAATTATGAAAGAAAGCTAGTAAGAGATTCTCGCCTTTGACACTAGATGTCGTTATTCTGTATAACAATATAAATAATTGTTACAGTACATCTTTCCCCGGTTAAAAAAATTTATTTACATTTTTTTTGAATATACTATATTTCCATGCACATTGTGAATCCAAACATGTTCCCTGACAGAAATTGAGGCAGTCCAATAACTAGCAGATAAAAACTTTGATTGCTCTCATCTAAGACCAATTCGACATACTCAGTGATTGTCCCAAAACAGATAGCAATGAAAAGCATCCATGTATCAAAACACAATCGCCAAGTAGTCAGTTTAAATGCTAGTTATGCCATAAACTAAGTTTATTTAAGTTAATGTTTGATTCATCATGCATTTAAGTATGTTAAATGTTTAAGAGTCAGGTTATACTCAAAAGAGATTTAACCTTTTATTATTTTAAGTTTAGACCAATAACTGATCAAGTTTAGTTTTATAAACAACAGAAACTCTGCTTTTTTGAATCGGCAAGTGTTATAAGTATCAAGTTGTTCAAATGTATACAAGTAAATATAGACAAGTACTAAATCAAGTTAAGATTCGCAACAGAAAGTAATATTGCCTTTTAAATCAGCAAATATTACATTAAGTACCCATTCATTGTATAGATATAGGATAATACCTAATCAAGTTAAGATTCGCAACGAAAAGTAAACCCGCCTTTTTAAATCAGCAAGGGTTACATTGAGCACCTATCCGTTGTATAGATGTAGGTAAATGTCTACTTTAGTTAAGTTTTATTATTCAGAATACGACTAAGTTTTTGCATCATTGTGTTTCCTTTCATCCATCCATATACATACCCAGTTATTAAATGATTGTTAACGCATTAATTTAGAAAAAAAATCCTTTTACCCTATCAGCATTCATTCATCCCTTTCTTAGTTAAATATTTGCACCTCCATTATTGAATTCCGTGCAAATATTCAATTATAAATATTTACACATAATGTATTTAAATCAATTGAGGACCATTGTTAACATGGACACTTTTAGGCATTCCGTGTACAAGAAACACTAAAATTTCACTATAGCATTGTTTGTTGTAATCCGTATAGGAAACAACATAACATATCTACTATAGTGATCAGAGTATAATAAATACCACATTGTGTTTCTTTTAGTTGACACAGGAAAAAAGAGACCTAATAAGTTTAAGCATTGTTCACATGTACAAATTTAGGTAATTTTGTGTACAAGAAACACTAGTATTTCCATCACAGTATTGCTTGTTGCATTCCGTATAGGAAGAAATCAACATAACAATTAGAATATACTATAAAATTGTGCTTCTTTAAATTGACACAGCAAAAACATCCTAATAAGTCGCTACAAATTGTGTATTTAATTTATTTTAAGATTGGGCGCCAGTGGGATCATAATGAAATAGTTATTATTGATGTCCCACATTTTCTTTTGGCATCAATATCTTCCAAAAGAATTTAGAAATTACGTTATATTTATTTTTAAGTATAAATAATTACGTGTGAAAATAATTATTAGAGAAATTCTCATTATGTAATGTTTAAAGCGAGCTACGATACGTATAATTGTAAAAGTACCTCCTGAATTTAACTCTTTATTTAAATGAACAGCTCAGCAACAGGTTTCCGAACACAAGTGTACCTCATCAGACAACTTAAATTTATATATGATGTTAAAGTTTTTTTTTTATTATTATAAAGTAATGCTTTATGCATGTTGAACAAAACAATTGTTTGTTCCATTTATATATTTAAACCTAATTAACAGTTACAATAACTATGTTAAATTAGAGTGTTTTATATTCAGTTTAACAAAACATTTATCAGTGAAATGTTTTATAGTTTTTAAATAAAACATGTGACTATAACCGCACTTATAAACTTTTATATAATGTTAATGTTTTGTTTTTTTAAGTTTTAAATTAAGCAATCATGAAGTTAACCTATAGTTTGGTTAAGTTCTTAAGTATTTAAGTTATAACTACTAGACACAAAATAAGTAATTAAGTATTACAATCAAACTACATGCGACACATTGGTCGTACAAATTGTAAGTTTGTTAAGTACCTCTATCAAGCTTCATGCGACACGTTGAGCGTACAATTGTAAGACCAATCATTGACCAAGCATTATACTGACTATTTGGCGATTGTGTTTTGATATATGGATGCTTTTCATTGCTATCTGTTTTGGAACAATCACTGAGTATGTCGAATTAGTCTTAGATGAGAGCAATCAAAGTTTTTATCTGCTAGTTATTGGACTATCACTAATTTTCTAATATTTATTACATTTTGTACATAATTATAAACTTAAAAACTTGAGAAATAAGTTTTGAACTTTATTTCTATAAAACTATTAGTTTTTTTTTATATAAAACTTAATGTAGGTAGTTCTCCTATAAATTAGATTTTCTAGGACTGCCTCAATTTCTGTCAGGGAACATGTTTGGATTCACAATGTGCATGGAAATATAGTATATTCAAAAAAATTGTTAATCAATTTTTTTAACCGGGGAAAGATGTACTGTAACAATTATATATATTGTTATATAGAATAACGACATCTAGTGTCAAAGGCGTGAATCTCTTACTAGCTTTCTTTCATAATTGTAATTGCTTCTAGTGCAAATGTGTCAGATGGCGCTACTGTCGGTTGAAAAATACTAAATTGTTTAAAAATAAGTAAATATGAATTGTGTGTAATAAATATATATTATAATAAAACACACAATTCAATTTATAAATAAAAGCGACAAGTCTATGATTATAACTATGGGTCGATAAACGCTCAATGTCTATGGCTGACAAGAGTGACATTTCCTTTCCATTGCTAATTCTTATTGAGGAGGTCACGAAAAATTCCTATAAGAAAAAGTTGATCTAAAACAATCAGAATGACTCGGAGGCGACAGGGATACAGCCCTAAATATAAAAATATAATGTTCCAGCAAGCGCTGTGAGTATTAGTTGAATTAAATTATATTTTCATGCTTGTGAGACATGTGCTTGTGTGATGCTAATACTGCATTTTTTCCATTGACAGGGCTCATTAGGATTATTTTAATAAAATAGAAATAATAAAATAAACATGGTCAACTACCAATAAAAGCGACAGCTACAGTGTTCAACAACAGGCTCCGAAGACCCATGATATTTTGACCGGTGAGAAATTGGATGCCGGCTGCATAGAGGAATGGTGCTGATTGAGATATCATACATCTGGTACTATGTTTTAAGGGTATATTATAGCCCATACACAAGTAAGTGTAATAAGTATACATTATGAAACTGTAGTGCTGCTGAAATAAATATTAAAATAGTTGACCAAATAGAAAGACTTGTTTATTTATAAATTGAATTGTGTGTTTTATTATAATATATATTTATTATACACAATTCATATTTACTTATTTTTAAACAATTTAGTTTATTTTAACCGACAGTAGCGCCATCTGACAGAATTGCATTAGAAGTACCGACAATTATGAAAGAAAGCTAGAAAGAGATTCTCGCCTTTGACACTAGATGTCCTTATTCTGTATAACAATATAAATAATTGTTACAAGGTTCGCTCTTAAAAACTTTCCGCAACTTTAAGGTGATTTTGCGAAGGTTGGAGAGTACATTTTCATACTACAGAAAATAAGCCACTGGTACATGGGGTTGACAAAAGCCTTCTATTCCGGCGGAGGGCCGTCACTCAATATGGGGAAATCATGTGTGTATTTCTGAGATTTCTATACGAAAAATCATCCATTCTATTCATTGCCAAACTCGGGTATTTTTCTGAACTAGGACTCAGTAAACAGCTAAAATAAATACTAACTACACTTATGTATGGAAGTGAAGGTCGGGTATGGCAAAAAAAGACATGAAAGTAGCATAAATGCAGTAGAAATGCGTTCCTTGCGAAGTATGTGTGGAGTAACTTTAAATTATAGATTGAGTAATGGTGTAATAATACAACGTTGTGGTTTAAAAGAAAATGTAAAGACTAAAATTAAAAAAAGTATGCTAAGATGTTTGGCCATGTTAAGAAGTGATTGAAAGGCGACTAACGAAAGGTATTTACAAGGCAGACCTCCACCACAACGGCGACGGCTCAACTACGCAAGTGGCTGGAGGTCGAACAGACTGCCATCACCTTAATCCAGGAGCCGTGGATTAGGGGTGGCCAAATCAGAGGACTATCCAACCTTGGTGGTAAGCTCCTTGTTACTTCTAATCATGATCACCCTAGAGTGTGAATCTTTGTTACAGGTAACTTCAAAGCACAGCTTCTAAATGATTTCTGTTGCAGAGACACCTCTGCAGCTAGGCTGTATATGCAGCGCGGTGCCACAGATCTGCCGATTGTCTTCGCCTCGGCCTACTACATGCCTGAGGCGGAGGCACCGCCCCCACATGACCTCGTACGCCTCGTAACCTACTGCGAGACCAGCGGTGAGGAGGTCATCATTGGGACCGCACACACCCCCTGTGGGGAATGGAAGCGCCTAATGAAAGAGGTAAGGCATTGGTGGACTACTTGTTTACAACTAACTTGTCACTACTAAATACAGGCGCAGAATCAACGTTCGTAACGAGACGCAGTCGTACAATTATTGACCTAACTTTGGCGACGGAATGCGCAGCGGTGATCACTACTGGGTGGCAGGTCTCCAACGAGGCTTCCTGCTCCGACCATAGATGAATCCGCTTCGACATTCAGCTCTGTGTAGCACCTACGCTCCCCTGGCGTAATCCGCGCAACACGGACAGAGCTGTCTACACACGCAGCCTAGAGTCGAAAATGCCGCTCACATGTGTGGCGCGGACTATAGGAAACGAAACGCAGTTAGACACGCAGGTTAGTCAACTTACTAAATCACTGATAGACAGCTACCACACCGCTTGCCCTTTGACTACCCCGCGCAATACACCGGGGAAAAACCCTGGTGGGGAGCGAAGTTAAATCGCAAACGCGGGAAGGTAAGAAAGGCCCTGAACAGGGCCATGAACACATGCACGGATGAGGACTGGGACGCTTACCACGAGGCCAAATCCAGCTATAAAAAATACATCAGATTCAGGCGTACCGCAGGGTGGCGCAAATTCTGCGGTAACATTGAATCTTGCCAAGAGGCAAACAGGGTAAGGAAAATAGTGGCACAGGAGCACACACCCGAGCCTGCCATACTCCGTATACCTGACAACTCACTCAACACGTCACCTGCAGAAGAAAGACGCGTCCTGATAGAAACTCACTTCCCAGAAAGCGTTATCGCACAGGTAACAGGCTGACTATGTGTGTGTTAACAGAATGACGATTGGCTTTACGCACATAGGATGATCACGCTGGAGAAACTAAAGTGGGCCATCCAGAGCTTTCATCCTTTTAAGGCGCCCGGTCCAGATGGGGTGTTTCCTGCGCTGCTGCAGTGGGGTGGCACGTCCGTTGCAGAGAGACTAGTGCCACTAATGCGGGCGTGCCTGGCCTTTAGATACGTTCCGAAAGGATGGAGGGAAGTAAACGCGATATTTATCCCTAAGCCAGGCAAAGGTGACTATACTAACGCCAAATCTTTCAGACCCATCAGCTTGACCTCGTTTTTACTTAAATCGATGGAGACACTGTGCGAAAGGGAACTACGAGATGGTGTTTTTATAACATTACCTCTCCACGGTAACCAACATGCCTACAGCTCGGGTAAGTCTACGGAATCTGCTCTCCATCTGGTGGTAGGCCAGATAGAGGAAGCAATTCATCAGAAAGGCACATGCCTGGGCACTTTCATAGACATCGAAGGGGTTTTCGACAAAACCATCTTCTCCAGCATAGGTGCTGCACTCTCCAGACACGGATCAGAACAGTTACTAATTGACTGGATATCAAATATGTTAAGCAAACGTGCGGTTCGGCTGGAGGGCGAACAGCAACTGGCCCTGATAGCCAGGGGCTGCCCTCAGGGAGGGGTGCTCTCCCCTCTTCTATGGAATCTGGTAATCAACGATCTTATCACCAGACTTAACGAACACCGTTACTACACAATAGGGTATGCGGACGACCTCGCAATTCTAGTACCTGGGAAGGTGACTGGAACTATCTGCAACCCTACTCAGCAAGCGCAACGCATAGTGGAACGTTGGTGCAGGGAGTATGATCTTTCAGTTAACCCCTCTAAGACAGTACTGGTCATGTTTACTCAAAAAAGAGTACTAGGCCCTTTCCGTCTACCAAAGCTGTTTGACACTGAACTCCTGTTGTCAAACGAGGTCAAGTATCTTGGGGTCATTCTCGACAGCAAGCTAAACTGGAGCAGTAATTTAGACAACAAACTTAACAAGGCCTGCATTACCTTTTGGCAATGCAAGAAAAAGATAGGCAAAAAATGGGGCTTGTCTCCCAAAATCATTCTCTGGCTGTACTGCACGGTGATTCGGCCCATGATCTCCTATGGGGCCGTTGTTTGGTGGCCCCGCACAAAGTTAAATACAGCCGTGAACAAACTGCAACACATGCAAAGACTGGCCTGCACGGCGACGACAGGCTGCAAGAGAACTACCCCGACTGCCGCGCTCGAGGCTATGCTGGATCTGCCTCCGCTCCAACTCTTCATTCAGCAGAAGGGCACGACGGCGGCAGTGCGGCTTAAGGCACTGGCTCTCTGGGGTAAGAGAACGACACAACACACGACTCTGCTCGAGGACTTAAATAAAGAGGTTCCTCTTACGACAGCAATTATTGACCGGATACCTAAGCAGTTTGTTTTTGAAAAAAAATACAAGATCCAACTCCATGAGGATCTCCGCTGTGAGGGGTTGCGCCCGGACGAGTTGAGGATCTTCACCGATGGTTCCAAGACAGCTAACGGCATAGGTGCGGGGGTGTTCTCAGAAGCCCTCAACACCCATATAGCCGCGCCACTTGGGACACACAACACGGTGTTCCAGGCAGAGTGTGTGGGCATCACCCTGGCTGCATCGGCCATTCTAGACAGGAAGGTAAAGGATTTCCCAATACGCATTCTCTCTGACAGCATGGCCGTCCTGCAGTCGCTGGGTAGCCACTCGATCTGCTCTGGACTGATATACGAGTGTCACCAACGCCTAAACCAGGTTGGGTCAAGCAATAAAGTAACCATTCAAAGGATCAAGGGACATAGTGATTCCCGAGGTAACGATGCGGCGGATGAGCTCGCTCGTAGGGGTCCATTATGGTGGTGGTTGGTACAGAGCCAATCGTGCCAATAACATTCGGCTACCTCCGCAGTCTGGTAAGAAAACGCACCAAGGAGCAACACCACAAATTTTGGATTGACCACAGTGAGTGCAGGCAATCCAAAGAGGCACTTCCCTCTTTGGATGGAAGTTTCACGCAGAAGGCCCTACGTCTGACGAAACAGCAGTTACGAGCAATCACAGCTGTAATGACTTGTCACGGGACTTTTAATAAGCACCTTTATCTCTTAGGGATTACGGACAGCCCGCTGTGCAGAGCATGCATGGAGGAGGACGAGACTGCAGCGCACCTGCTTCTAAGCTGCCCAGTAATCACTTGTTACAGGGCTAAATACCACGGTGAACCAGGTACCGTAAAGGATGTAGTCAGCAACACGAAGGCGCTGCTGGCTTTCCTCGAGGAGTTGGGATGGATCGAGTAAGAAAGTTGGCAGCAGGTTAATTCCCACCCGTACGCAAAATACGCGCTTGGTCGTGGAGTTGCGAAAAACAGCCCGTTTTAACCTAACCTAACCTACAAGGCAGACGTGAATATAAACGCTAGGACGCCTTAGAAAGACATACGCAGATCTTATTGGTGATGTTCTTCAGAAAGGTCAGGTGCGCCGTACTCATAACCGGCGTGCGTGTATGACTAGATATATGAACGTGACTGAAGCAAAATAAATATGTAAGGATCGTAGCAGGGGGCTTTCTGTAGTTTCTGCCTGCCCCCATGGAAAAATGGCGCGAGTTTATGTATGTATGTATAAAACAAAGTATCAAATTTACACAAAAAGCAACATTTTAATCAAAACTAGCTCTCAAAAGCCTAAATTTACCAACACGAAATTAGTGGAACAGCTAATCATGTAGATAGGTACCTAGTCAGAATTTTGAAAGCAAAGTTATATATAGAAACTAGACCAATTCTGTAGCTGTATACGGTTCTCAAATAATGAGGCTTGTTATACATACACAATATGTGAGTTTATATGTTTGTAAACGCACCCACGATACAGGAAGAAATTCCGAGTGTGGGGCAACGTTTTATTTTAAGAAGAATAAGAAGAGTAGCTCGGGATTCAGTTCTTTGAAACATGAGGTATCAACTGACTAGCTTATTCCCGTTATTTCGCTCACGTGGACTATACGCAGGCACTGTGCGTCTTTCGTCCGGTTACATGTTTCTGAGGAAATTTAATATTGTCACCTAGTAAATAGTATCCAAATTCGCCATCAATGTGTCGAAAAGTGCAGTGACCGCGCGGCCTTCGCGCGGCAACCGCAAGAAAACTTTATCATTGTCTAACATTGAGAAATGTTTAATGTAGGCCTTACATTAATTTTCTTTGATTGTCAAAATAATGACTTGGTCCATTTATTACGTTGTCGACTTGCCGTTAATTTTTTTATCCTGTAAGTGACCTTGTAGACAAAAAACACCTAAACAAATTCATTCCTTATATTGGCCTTTCCAATAAGTGGAAACAATATAGTATTTTAATTAAGGTGCTGGACGTTTTCTTTCTTTGACTGTACCTACATGTCAGTGTATATTTTTAACCGACTTCCCAAAAAGGAGGAGGTTCTATGTTCGACTTTGTTTGTTTTTTTTTTTTTGTGTATGTTCACCGATATCTCCGTCAATTGTGGACCGATTTAAAAAAATCTTTTTTTGTTTGAAAAAGTATGTTCCGAAATTGGTCTCATTTTAATTTGGTGATGACCTGATGAAGAACTTCGGAGATATACAACAGAACTCTTCAATAAATAACGGCAAATCTCTCGGGATTGCTGCAATCGCATGTCTGTTTATTGTTTATAACATTTCATAACATAACATCACGCCAGTTCGCTCTTAAGGGGTAAGCAGATTTCTCATTCCACCCGTTGTGTTCAAGTTTCATGAAATCTATTCTGGCGAAATAGTTCCCTTACTAACTTGCCTATTAGGTACGTACAACTAAAAAGTGAAAAATAAAATCCAAAAAGTTTTTTTATTAAATGTACACTGGTATGCACAGAACGTAGGGTAATCTTTTTAAAGGCACGTGGGTTCACATCAAGGAGCTTATATGATATTGAAGAATAAATAAGAAGAAAGAAGTAAACATGGAAAAAATGTGTATTTCATCTATATTTATTTCTATATACTTAGAGATTTCCTTACATAGAACCGCTCTTTCCCGCTTTCCCGTGGTTGTCGTAAACGGTGGCTAGTGCTAAGTGATTATCTCAGGTCAATGGGCAGCAGGAGCATAGTAAGTTAGTGTACATAGTTACTAAGGGTCTTACACGCAAGAATGGGCTACAACGTAGCGTAAATAGGTAATAAATTAAAGTTAAAGTATAAAAATAGGCACTTTAATAAGTTAACTATTAGATTTATACATGTATGTAGGGCAGACTCTGTCAAGAGCCAAACGAAGAAGGGAAAGATTAGATTTATGCTATTTATATATTGGCTACATAACAATTGAGTACACACACACCAGTCACACACACGCGCACATTACATTTATCACGTATGTCCATAGAAACATAAATTGGTTACTCCTTTTCTAAGTTAATTAAGTGAGGGGGGTACCCAATTTATGACACTTTCTGTAACTATAACGATTCGTATTCATAGTTTTGTCTTTTATTCAACGTGAAGATATAATACAGGATCCTTGATAGGTATTTCTATCTTATGACCATGAAACAAAAACTAAAAGAATATTAAAAATACAATTTACTAAGAAAATATGACTCGCACAAAATCTTGATTCCAAAAACAAGACTTGACATCAGATTCGAAAATGGAGTAAAATTTTTCTTGTAATCTTTTTCCAGGAAACTCTACAAAAACTGTAAGTAATAAACCAAACACCCAAAATAATATCTTAGAATAACAACTTTATCTTGTAACTTCAACTGGCATCATAAATAAAATGTCGCCAAACATTTATCCGAAAGCGCGAAATTTCATGTTGTTTTTAGGACCGAAGTATCCAAGTTTTTTGTTTGTTTATGATGTTACTGAAGGAAATTATGATGGCACACAAGCTCAAACTTATATTTCGTTAGTGAAAACTTGGCGTATGAGACCGGCTGCTAACTTTGTTTTCCGACTATATTAGATGCATTATTCATAAAATGTATATTGGCGTAGAGGTTGCATACTCTATTAAGAACTGTGAATTTTAAGTAAAAAAAATATTTATGATCTTCGTTGGGCATTTTAAAGCAGCATAGTTTTTGCAGGCTTTCTGTATGTCTGTACCTATAGAAGTGAAATTGGCAAAAACTTCACCAGGTAAAGATGCTCGAAAAGTGTCATAAGATAAGTTCTATACTAAAATGCACGTTTCCTGTGGGATTGACTACGGGAAAAAAACCGCGGGAAAAAGCTAATTGGTTTTAATGGGACATAATAAGCAGTTAGGAAATGCAACTTTTCCCCCGGTGGGTTCCAGCATTGTCGAGGTGGGGGGGGGCTCAGTAACCGTGGCTTGGTCACCCACGGTGCCCGTGTGCCCGCCATTAGCGGCAAAGGAGGACACCGTGGGGTTTTAGTGGGTTTGAGTCCCACATAACTGTGCTATCTCCCCGTGGTAGCGCAGTATGCATTTATGAGCATTTCTCAAGGAAAAAAAAAGAAATGTAATGCAACTTACAGCAGGTCGATTCTGTAGACATCTCACCGTTATGACTGATGAAGTAAGATGTCAATCCCTAGCATAGGTTGACAGCTCACTAATCCACCGGCTGGTCAGTAGGTACACCTCTACGTAACCTACTAAATATATCCATCCCACTATCCACGCCACACATATTCAATGCGGCTATTAACCGGATTACTGATTGCAATATAATACATAATTAAACACGTACTACGAACTGTAAATAGTTAATACGAGCAGTCAAACTCAAAGCATTTGTTTCAATTTATTCACAGGCACTTTTGAAATATCAAGGAGTCGGTCGGTCAGAAACAGAAGCTCACGACAGTGCAATTACTACTATCGAGAGCGTAAATCTCTCTGGAGAAAACCGTCAAAAATATCTACCATGAAAATGATTTTCAACTGTGAGTGAAGTCAACTTTAGGAAGCCAAAATGAGTACAGCTACCTTTTATACCACGTTAATAACTTTTTTGTAAATATTGGTAAAACTCTTGCCGAACAGATTCCAAAACATTACTGTTTGCCACCATCTTCCCAAAATAATAGATGTCTTTAATACTATAGAATCTTTTGGCTTGCTGGATACTGACGAAGACGAAATAACCCGAATCATATCTGGTCTAAAAGATGACTGTGCAGTTGGATGGGATAATATAAGCAATAAGATCCTTAAAACCTTTAAGCATATCCTAGTACCTCCCTTAACGCATATATTTCGTATTTGTTTATCTGAAGGTATTTTCCCTAGATGTCTGAAAAAAGCAGTTGTAATCCCTATCTTTAAATCTGGAAACAAAAAATTTGTAAATAATTATAGATATCTTTACTCCCTTCAATATCTAAAATACTAGAGAAAATTGTAAACAATAGACTAGTTAATTATCTAGAAAAAAACAATTTATTATCATCTGCGCAATTTGGGTTCAGAGTCAAATTATCCACAGCCGATGCGGTGCATAGTCTGATTGATTATACCGCAGAAGAACTTGGCAAAGGAAACCAGACCCTGGGGGTTTTCCTTGATCTAGCCAAAGCCTTCGATACGGTGTCCGTTCCTATGCTTCTAAAAAAATTAGAGGCTTTAGGAATCAGGGGAACACCGCTGAAACTTTTTGCTGACTACTTAGACGATCGATCTCAATATGTTAAAATAGACGATATTATTAGCGATGAGCAAAAAGGTACTGGTTATGGTGTTCCTCAGGGAAGCATTCTGGGCCCAATCCTATTCCTGATTTACATTAACGATCTGTTTAATTTAAATATTAAACAAGGCAAACTCATGTCATATGCCGACGACATGGCGTTAATCTTTACCGCGAAAACCAGTAACGAATTGTACGAATACACTCAACAAAGTTTTAATACTGTGACTAATTGGCTGCAAAGCAATTTACTAACACTAAATGCTGACAAGACAAAATATATTCATTTCTCCATGCGCAAGCCTCAATTTAACATTACTAACTCTCAACTGTATGCCCATAAATGTGGATTCCACCCAGTCAGTATGTGTAATTGTCCTTTTATCCTCAAAACAGGCAACATAAAATATCTCGGGGTTATTATAGATGAAACACTCTCCTTTAGACCTCATATTGATAGCCTAGTGAATAGAGTGCGCAAATTAATTTATGTTTTAAAAAAGTTGAGTATGATTGCAGATTCAAAATTGGTCAAACAAGTCTATTTGGCCTTAGGTCAATCTGTAATCCAATACTGTATCACCTCATGGGATGGAGCACCAAAAACGCATCTACTGCCTCTTGAAAGGGCTCAGAGAGCTATTTTAAAAGTAGCCAATTTCCACCCTTTTCTCTACCCCACTGACCTGCTTTACAAATCCTGCAACGTGATGCCAGCTTTTCATTATGCACTCAGTTTTAAAACAACACACCATGCTTTTCTATAATGCCAAATCCATAAATAATAAGAGACGAAATGACATTGTCTGCGTTTCTAATGCATCCTCAAAATATGTCTTTGTAAATAGATTCTTTACATTCTTAGGCCCATTTCTGTACAATAGATTAAATAGAAAATTAAGTATGTATAAATTAAACTATTTTAGCTGTAAAAAGACTTTTCTTGAACATCTACTTAGCATATCTTACGGAGAGACAGAAGATCTCCTGACTGTAACAAAATAATAGTTTTGCTGTGTCTTTAATTTAAGTATTCATATACCATACCCTTTGTTAATTTATTATTATTATAAGTTTTAAGCACTTTAAATCCTGAAACACAGGTTCAACCTAGTTCAGGCAAATAAGAAACTGTCTTCTTTTATATTTTAAGGTATTTTACTCTAAAATATGCCTTATGTTATAAATAAACGATATTATTATTATGAATATTATTAAACGATATTATTATACCCCAGCAATTGCATGCCAGTTTCTAACTGATATATTCGATGGCGGCCAATCTCAACGGAGACTAACCATCGGTGCAGGAATTATTTTAGTACACAAGTGTGTGCACAGACCCAGGTATACTCTCTTTTCCACCACACTCATAGTCCGATGTGACGGCAATCTAACACGCCCGGAGAGAGATCTGGCGTAGGACCACTGAGACACAGGCGTGTGCACCGCCAGGCTCCAAAATCCGGGCGGCTACTGAGTAATTCCTATAATGCAAAATCCAATATCAGTTTTTTCCCGACCTAGGAATGGAATCCAGGAGCTCAGCTCTCAATCATAAAAGTATGTGGAAGCTACAATTTTAAACCCCAATACAGTATATCTGCAATGAAAAAAATAAAAATGGTGCCGACGGCTGCACACCACGAATTGTTTCGGGATCGAGTGTATGTGTGAATAGCATTCTCCCGTCACCTAAAAAATCCTAGCGTGAAATAGCGATACTTGTTTTAAAAATAAAATAGAGTCAAGCTTCGCGTCATGGATGCTTGTATCACCCCATTTCAAGCTTTTCTGATCAGCGATACAGGCGGTTTTCATTCATGTCACTGGAAACCTTTGGGGTCGTTGATATGAATACATAAATGCAGCTATCTAAACATTAGCAGACAGGTGCAATGAGACAATGAGACATTGATGCGTCAACGTGGAAGGTTCAAATACAAAAAATATATAAAAACAGTTCTTTGAGAAATCGTTGTCACATTGTTGTCACATTAATACGAGTATTTATTTAAATCAGAGCATTTTCAATGAAATACAAAGTATCTAACTAAATCTGGACAGATCGTAAACTGCCTAGCGTTTTGCGAATTATGTTGGGCTCGACAACAAGTCTAACCGGACACAGCTGAATACCAGTATTTTAGGTGGAGTAATCACTCTATCATCCATCAGTCCATCAGTCTCTATGGCTCAGCCATTAGCAAAGACGAAACTCCTTGGCAGTAATTTAGCCGTAAGCGTGACCTAACTATGTTCCATTTTCGAGCTTTTTCCGGACAACCTTATCGTACCTAAATACAATACAATACACATGCAGCAGACTATGTACCATTAGTCGCGTGTCGGACGTTCATCAATATAGTGGTCTGTGCTTGCCACAGTTCTCAGCACATTCTTCATACTGGACCACTCATTATGGTCTCTCCATGTTGCACCGATTGGTTTTTAGTTCAAGTTTGTATGTAGTAAAAGTATTCGAAAAATTAGGTAATTACCTAATTGAACCGTATCTAAGTCGACTTACAGTAGTACTTATAAATGAAATTTTAAATTAAATAACCGTGAAGAGTTATTTCCTAAACTTACTTAACACTTTGACTCGGTGACACAAAAACTCTCGATAACCAAAATTAAAGATTTGGTTAACAAACAGCTAGTTTAGACAGTGCTAAGTTGGAATCCTTCAGTAAAACTGGATCCTCGCAGCTAGCATAATTGAAAGAGAACAAGGCGGTTTTGCCTTGCATCGAAAAATATTGGGTAAAAATTAAAATTTTAATCTAAACTTGTAGGTGAGTTATTCAAATTAGAGGTCGTTGTATCAAAAATAATATACGAACTCTAGATGAACTTCTGACCTTACATTTTTATAAGACTAACGGCTGACATACCGTAGCAATAGTGATGACTGTTGAAAACTTTCCTGTAGGTACTCGTATGTTTTCCCTACGAATTTCGGGTGTTAGTTTAATACAAACCACGCAGATTTAAACATATCGTAACTGTAACCTACGATTGATAGCAAATTGAACACGTTTTTCACCATTGTGTTATCCGTACTGTACAATCAAATCTTCAGTACAAACATAATTTTAGATTTGTTTGTGTCAATTGTAGGCCGTACAAATTGTTTGTATTGGGAACGGAACCGTATGACTAGTTTTTTTTAGGATTTAACAGAGTAAAACATGTGCTGTATGGATTAAAACATAACCATTCGATGCTTTTGCACTCAGTCATACAAACGCGGCGGGGAACTTTTTTTTATAATATGTAGTGAAGATAATCTTTGAAAGAACACGAAAGGGCCGTAGTATAATGCGACTATAAAAATGAGACAGAGCTATTTGTCTTGTCCTTCTCCGTCCCTCCATCACAGTGGATCCATGATAGTTTTGACACAGCATGGTAGCCCCTGGTCCGATTACTTACGCTGAGTGCCACAGGTTACTTTTTATTCTGAAGATGCGCCGCGGTAAAAATCTTAGCATTATACAACGCCTTTTGTAGACAATAGCTCAGTAAAAAAAGTTTCTATCTGTGGTATTATATTAGAGAGAGAGAACACCAAGTCGAAGTAGAATATTACAACGAACATACAAAACAAATCCAATACGTTCGGTCGGATAGCAAGCAAATTAACGCCTCAATCCCCCAAGGGAGTGTTATTGGATGTCTCCTATTTATAATCTATATAAATGACCTCCCTACAATCATAAATGAGTCATGTGTTCTGTTTGCCGACGACATCTCAGTACTAACCTCCTGTCACGACAATACCAACTTAACCGAAATACTTACAGGTATACTCAACAAAATTACAACTTGGATGACAGAACATAATCTTGAACTAAATTTCAATAAAACTAAAATCATATCCTTCTATCCACATCAAAAAACTCCTTTAGACATAACATTTACTTACAATGACAAAAAAATAGAAACAGTAAAAGAATTCAACTTACTTGGCTTATCCATAGATACACATTTAAATTGGAAATCGCATATTAAAAAAATCAGGACAAAGTTGTCAAAATTTGCCTATGCCCTCCGTGAAATAAAAAAATCGACTAATCTCTCCACTGCTCTGGTTACGTACTATGCCTATGCATACGCATGGTTAAGCTACGGCGTAATATTATGGGGAAATAGCACAGACGCATCAACACTTTTCATACTACAAAAACGACTGATTAGAATACTAGCCAATATAGAAAACACAGACAGCTGCAAACCCCATTTTCAGGAATATAAACTTCTAACCCTACCTTGTATTTATATCTTGGAAATGTGTAAATTTGTTAAAAATAATGAAAAGCTCTTCACTACACGAGAAAACATACAGACTCACTACACACTACGACACAAAAATAGACTAAACCAGCCAGGTTCTAAACTAAAAATACACTCCACAAGCACTTTAGTAATGTCAGTTAAAATATATAATAAATTACCAGATGACATTAAAAATGAACAAAAATTTAATATCTTTATAAATAAATTAAAACAATTTCTAATCCGTAAATGTTATTATAATGTACATGAATATTTCAATGATAAATTTAATAAATAAATAATAATACCGAAAAACGCAATAATAATCTATAATACAAATAATAATAAAACATGTATAAATTAAATAGTTATTGATGTATAGATTCAATATTTAAGTCGCAAAAATTATGTGATGCATTTAATTATAAGCCCACCTACCTACATTATATTAATTGAAGTTGTGAACAAATATTTATAATAGCCCTCCTCCTAATTTTTATGTTGTTATGCCCGACAGGGCCCACAATGCTCCAAAACTATTGTATGTATCTTTATGTACCTACCACCTAAGTTCACATTGTGGAATGCAATAAACGAATTGAGTATTGAGTATTGAGTATTCTCATAACCATTCAAACTCGTATATATTTGTAATATCCGTCGCCTTACGTCAAACGAAGGTAAACACAAAGCAGATTAAGCTTTGAACTCTGCTCAAAACCGATAATTCTTTGAACACATTCGATCATTTCCAAATCTCATCTTTGGTAATACGTGGTTTTCTTTAGTCGTGTAATACACAACGGATTTATTTGGCGTATTTGTGGTTTATCAAATCTAGGTATAAAGCTGGTATTCCACTCGATATACACGCGTAAGATACATCTATTTTATTGTATGGTTGGATATTGATTGAGAACTGGATATAGAAATGGTAAATGCCACCATGGGGACTTTTAAAGCCAAATGGATCGATCTGATTTTTTAAAGCCAAAGGGATTGATCTGATTTGCACTCGCTTCAAAATCACTGTTGCACGCAAACTGTGAATTGGACACATTTCGTGCAAAGCGTGTTTAGAGTACGACCGAAAAAGCTCGCGTCAGCTTTACACGTTCTGAATGTAAGCGTCAGTCGATATACCAATATCCACATATGTGGCACAAACTTACACGTACGCCATAGAAAACCGGCTTATATTTCATTCTATTCTATTTTGATGTGAAAAGCAACTAAAGTTAACACATTTCCCGGCTGCGGGACGGAAACGGCCCGTCATCACGGCATGCTTCTCGCGTGCCAACGGTTAGTCTCACTAATGTGTATTCGCAATATTTTTATAGCTGCTAAATGCAATAAATACACAAACGCTCCCGTGTCGGTCCGTAAACGCCTCTAGAGGATTAACCGCTGACGTATTGTGTAACAACTGACCAAGATTGTTAGCCAGATGGTTGCGGCCGCGAGGCACGAACGCTCCACAACATCCTCGATAATATATGACAATGTTCCACACAATTGGGTTTTATTTTCGCAGAAATCTTTGAGCGTATACAACATGTAAGTAGGTCACAAACTTACATGGATGGCCATACTTTCTTGATGTCTTCAAACGCCAGTTCTGACACGAAACGTTATAATTTTGCCCAACTTCACTTTATCTACGCCTACACTGTTTCGTAGCAACTGTCTACGCCGTAGCATTTTGCTACGCAGTTGGGCTTCTCATTTGCTTTAAAAAGAGCATCTACATAAGTTTTAGATAAAAGTCTAATAAATATGTATGATCCTGAAGCTCTAGTAAATTACTTGAAATATGCTTGTTAGCTTTATTTAACTTGGACACAAAGGGGAATGCTAACTCAGACGGCACTAACTTGAAATAGTTGAATTATTGTTATTATTTAATAGCATTCTTACAATGTGTTTATTCACTGAAACATAAACGTTTATTTATGTTAAAATCATTTTAAATTATCTTGTAATTCAGAAGTTTTTAGAGCTTTAAGAATAGAATATCTATAAATACTTAAAGAACAAGAAATATTGTTCTCACTTTTTACCCCGCGGGATTAAATCCATAATATATAATATAAGGGGTTTAATGAACAAATACTTAATAAATTGCGATAATTACGTGTTCTAGACTGGTCTGCATTGATTCTTATGTGTTCAGTAATCAGATTTTAGTAGTTAGGATTAGGAGGATATTATGATTTGATTTATTACTTTAGGGCTATTTTATATAGTGGCTTCGCCTTGAAGAAATTCGAATGACAACTAATAATCGGGATTAATTGTTATATGTCGTAATCCAGGTCATACCTAGTCTACCCGTGTGCAAAGTTGCATCCAAATCCATTCCGCCATTGACGAGTAATTGATTAACAAAAAACACTTTATCTTCACTAAAACGGATTTTTACATTGATATTCAGTTTCAACATAAATAATATAGCTAAGAAAATTTTTACATTGATATTCAGTTTCAATATAAATAATATAACTAAGAAGACACGTCATCCCAAACTGAGAACCTTGTCTAACATGAAAACTTTTACCTTGCCTTAATACAACAACACATATGGTATGAGAACATACACCTACATATTACCAAATATAATGAACAAACTATCTGCGCACATACAAAATAAATACCTCTGCAACCCTAAAAACCAAAAAAAAAAACTAAAAAAGCATTTTATGTAAATTACACATCATGAGTATGTACTTTAGTTTGATATACCTACCGCCTGTATTATCAAGTACTTAAATATATTGTTTTCCTTTTTGTATCGCTCGAATGTATAACTCACAGTTTTATCATTGTTTGTCCCAGAATTAATTATTCCGAACTCATTAGCCATATATAAGCCATAAACGGCTTCTGTGGTTCTTAACTTATAATATAATTGAAACTCTGCGATATATATTTTAAACATAAAAAAAAAAGTTATTTTTGATGAATATCTGCAATAATGAGCATTCTAAAAAGTTCCAACTGTAAGGGAAGATGGACCAAAGCACCTAATTCTTGTTGCTAAACATTCCCCTTTGGCATAAAGCTAGATTTTACACGTTTCTTACATGTGGCTATTCTTACTCCGCACTCGCCGCATAAAAAAAGTAAGGAAGCACTCCTGCAAAAACACACCAGCCGTACTCAAAACTTTAAAGTTTGGTAAGGGCTCTTCAGTTGAACGCACCGGTAGATTTTTAAGTGCCTCTCATATATTTGACAATATCAGGAACTTGGTCTTAGTTTGCAAATCTATCTCCTACATAGAAATATACATAGTAGGGAGTATATAGAAGGAAGGAAAGAATTAACGTAGTTATTTCACACCTATTCATTTGCTGTCACATTCTCTTCAACGTAGCACCAATATCATTTCGTATCAAATATCAATTTAGTGTAAAATTCTAGCTTATGCCGTTTAATAAGTGACCCAGAATGATACAGTGTGATGTATGACCGATCAAATTCATTCCAAACAATATACGACCCGACGTCCAGCGACAAATACATAGAATTATTTGTTCAGTCAAAGTTGAAACGGGTCCTGAACAAATACATTAAATCGTCGTTGTTTATAATTAAATTTAATTTATAAATTAGGATTGTGGGTAGGCATTAAGCAGTATTTTGTAACATAGATGTATAATTCTAACAAAATAAAAAAGATAGCGCGTAGTCAAATTTAGAAATGCATGGTAAATGAAAATAATTTTTAATTTCGTTCCATATTAAAAAAAGTGATGCATGCGGTATTTTTGATGTTTAATACTTTTTCAGCTTGTAAAATAGTATTATTATTGGCTGGTATCATGACCTTGAAACTGAATAAAACTAACGTCAAAGATCGATTTACATTAAAAATCCACTGATTACCAACATCTACATCACTTTGTCGAAACTATATGTCATACTAATAACCTTGAACTTCGATGCTAGTAAAGAACTAAAATGACTTCAGACTAAAGCCTCTGAAGTAATTTTTAACAAAAAGGAGCTTTCTATGTTTGTAAGTTGTAACCGTCGCCTAACAGAAATACAAGCTGTTATTTCAAAGGCCTTAAATAGTACCTCCAAGGGTCGATTAGATAAGATGTTTTGCGAGAAAACATAGCGACTAAGAGCTAAACTAAGTCTTATTATTGCAGATAAAACTTTGTTATTACAACGTTAAAGTTGTAACCCCCGATATTTATTACAAAATACAATCCACTTTGTCGTATTCAACAAAAAGGCCTCATGCCATCAATAATAAAGACCGTTAAATAAAACAGGGATTTTACACAGATTCGATCACAAACATATGTAATAAGTTTGTAACGTTCCCACTGCTAGATTTTTTCTGTTAGAAAAGCGGGCCGACAAATAAACTGGTTTCATCACGTTGTACGAATAAAAAAGTAGCGTTTTACTCTCCGTATCATATTTTTTCAGGACCATCTGTTATGTATGTCGTGACAGAACGAACAATAATTAATTATTCAGGATTAAGAGATTAAAAATACTCCGCTTTTTGTGTGCAAAAATTAATACGCAGGATTAATATTATTCATTTTAATTATAATATAATTCATTTTATCATTGAGCTTGAAATATTTAATTCGACGCAGTACGGTCATGCACTTATTAATTTGAAACTTGCAGCTTTTATGATTTAATTTTTTATGACGCTTGAAATCATCTTGTTTCATCCCAGCCACTTCCAGTGTTATATCAATATTCCAACACACAGGTTACGCGGGTCAAATTACTACGGGCACTTGTATTAAGCAAACTCTCTAATTTAAAATGTATGAGCACGTTATACAAATACAAAGTCAGATTAATTTGATGTTGAGTCAATATGCTTTGCAAAATTGAACCTTTGGTTCCCTGTAACTTGTGGTAAACTAGGTTTATGTGGGTAGATATTCATTTATTTCTGCGAATTGATTTGAATTTGAAAATTAGTTTAATAAGTAAGGGGTTATTTTTTGATAACATAACACGTCTGTTTTCCCCGAAGAGTTATGCAGAGTGTCATTTAACATGGGGGCAAGAGTATTGCTATCAAACCGAGCAGAAATTCCGCCTGCGGGCTGGTACTGAGATATTTCGGATGGATGGATAATTTTTGATATGGGTAAAAATCTATTTTGAAGGTCCTATTTTTTCATCATTGTTAGAACCACAAAGCTATTAGTAGTAGTAGTACCTACCTTAATAGTTTTTTTACCCGACTGCCGAACGAGGGTAATGTGTTTATCAGTCTATATTTATTATTTTATCACTGATAGTGTGCGAAAAGAATGCAATTATTTTTATTGAATACTGTTACAACATTTGCTGGCCACTCGGTCAAAATAATTATGGATGTCATTAAACTCCTTATTTTACTTTTTTTTGCAAATGACTCTTAGATTTTTTTTACGTAAACCAGCCAGTATTTGATTTTTTATGTCAATGGGAACTTTTTGCATCCCTTTTTAGGGTTCCGTACCCAAAGGGTAAAAACGGGACCCTATTAATAAGACTCTACTGTCCGTCTGTCTGTCATCAGGCTGTATATCATAAACCGTGATAGCTAGACATTTGAAATTTTCACAGATTATGTATTACAAAATAGTTTTTTTCTGTTTCGTTACCTTTTCTAGTTGCTTCAATCTAGGGCTAGCATGGATAAGGACGGCATTTGCCCAGCTATTGGATGATACATGCTGACAGCAATCTTGACTTTTAAGATAATAATATATATTGTTGTCTACAATTAATTTAATGAAACTAAGCTTTCGTGCTATACTGCAACAACATACTGATAAATTTCTCTTCTATGAACCAAAGGAGGGTTACAGCTCTGGCAATACTTTTCTTATTTAATAACACTTGAATGTATTTAACATTGTTACAGTCCTATTACTTTTTTAATTTCCGCTCCCCGCTCTCTCTTATCAGATTGTCCTCTGCCTCAAAGATAAGCTTACAATGCAGCGTTAATGAGCTTGCACGGCCTAAATAGTCGGGTGAGTATAAGAGGATTTTTCGCTCGCATTTTCGTTGTAATTTATACTCTGTGATAACTGTGCATTTTCTGTGTCTTTTTTATGCGACAAATTTTTTTGGTTCTACATGTATGTACAACTTAAATTCAGTATTGTGTTCTTTAAACTAGGTTGCTACATGTACATAATTATAGGAATGTATCTAATTATTTTTGTGTTTTAATATGTCCCACCTGTATAAATTATTTGCAAAGATCGTACTCCAGCGAATGGATGGAAAACTCGACAAAAACAGCCAATAGAGCAAGCGGGTTTTAGAAGAGACTACTCAGTACTGATTATATCCATGCTGTTAGGCAAACCATCGAGAAATATGCAGAATATCAACTCATATATTATCTAGCTTTTGTTGACTGTAGCATTCGACTCGGTAATACATACAGTTATCTGAGAGGCGTTAAGAGAACAAGTGATAGAAAATGTATACATAAACAGCTTGGCGTGCGTTCAGCTAGAAAAGAAAGGAGATTCATTTAAGATACTAGAGGAGTAAAACAAGGAGATGCTCTCTCTCCAAAACTTTTCTCCGCTGTTTTGGAAATGATGTTCAGAAGCATTAAATGGGAAAATCTAGGTTTAAATATCGACGTCCAAATAAGATTTGCCGATGATATTGTGTTATTCGCAAAAACGCCGGGAGACCTAAATATAATGTTAAACGATCAGAGAGTGCATCTGAGAGTGAAAAAGTAGGACTTAAATTAACTCCCGAAAAACATAAGTTATGACCAATGGAAATAAAAGTAGCATAAATGTAGGCGAGTCACAAATTAGCTATGTTGATGAATATATATACCTCGGACAGCTGATATCACCTTAAGATAACATACACAAAGAAATAGAAAGAAGGATAGCAAACAGTTGGAAGAGGGCCTGAGGGAAGTAATGTAAGACAAAAACCTACACATAACAACAAAGAGCAAATTATTCAATGTCTGCATTCTACCAATCTTAATGTATGGAAGCCAAACATGGGCTATAACAAAAAACACAAACAATAGAATTGCCATTTGCCAACGAGCAATGGAGAGAAGCATGCTAGGAGTAAAGAAGGGGGATACAATAAGAAACATCAACATCAGGAAAAAAGATCAAGATACAGGGCCTAGCTCTAAAAATACAAAGGCTAAAATGGAAGTGGTCGGGACACATGATCAGAGGAAAGGATAAGTGGAGCAAAATAGTCACACAATGGTACCCAAGGGAAGGTAAAAGGAAAAGAGGTAGACAACAAAAAAGATGGGACGATGATATCAGGCAGGTTGCAGGCATAACATAGAGTAGAGTGGCCAGAGAGAGATTAGAACGGAGTAGGTTGGAGGAGGCCTTTGCCAACTGGCAAACGGACTTACAGAAAGTAAAGAAGCACCAAATACTCGAATAATTTTAAGTATGTAAAATATATATTTATAACAGTGCAGTAGTGTAAGAAACATAATTGTATATCTATTGTCCGAATAAAAGGCTTTTTTTATTATTATTTTATCTAATATATTAATATTTGCAAAGCAAAGTATTTAAAAACTCTACGGTTAGTTGTTAGATTATGGGGCCATTTGCAAGATAAATGGTAACGGGCTAACCAACAAAGAAATGGCGATCACTTTACTCTTTCTTGAACCATACAATAGTTATTCAAACAAAAAATAAAAAGCATTGAAACAAATAATTTAAATTCGCACAATTCCTATTTAATTTAAAGCGCTATCAACACTTCCAAACTGATGGTATCAGGCAGGTTGCAGGCATAACATAGAGTAGAGTGGCCAGAGAGAGATTAGAATGGAGTAGGTTGGGGGAGGCCTTTGCCAACTGGCAAACGGACTTACAGAAAGTAAAGACGCACCAAATACTCGAATAATTTTAAGTATGTAAAATATATATTTATAACAGTGCAGTAGTGTAAGAAACATAATTGTTTATCTTTTGCCCGAATAAAAGGCATTATTATTATTATTATTATATCTACTATATTTATATTTGCAAAGCAAAGTATTTGAAATCTCTATGGTTTTTTTTTGTTAGATCATGGGGCTATTTGCAAAATAAATGGTAACGGGCTAACCAACAAAGAAATGGCGATCAACCTACTCTTTCATGAACCATACAATAGTTATTCAAACAAAAAATAAAAAGCATTGACACAAATAATTTAAATTCGCACAATTTCTATTTAATTTAAAGCGCTATCAACACTTCCAAACTGTATAATTTCCTTTTCTCATCACAAATGGAAAGAGAAAAAGTAATAATTATTCCGTTTGTGAATATTGCAATTGCCTGCGGTAAACGAGGTAGTCGCTTCGGTTTCCCGGTAGCCCGTCTCCGGAGTAATGACGTTCATATGCCAACTATTACCTGTAACCGTTTTAAAAAGGACGTGACGTATGCGTCAAGTGTAAGCGGAAGATATACTTCGCGTTTCATCCCTTTTATCTAGGTCGAGACTTTTTGTTTTGAGCAGGTTGTACCTAACTGAAAAATGCGTGTAGCAGTTGGTTGTCCCGCGTTTTTGATGTCCAGTGAGAAAAGCACCGAAATTAAGCCGTTAGCCGCCGACTGTCAAAAATCTACTGTTAAAGTTCTACATAGATTATGACAACGTGTTCTGCCAAGGAGTATCAGGTTACTCAGAAACTGGATGGTGAAAATCAGATACAGTCGGTTGGTTAGAGAAATTAACATCCTGCTGACTCCTAACACATTTGGATAAAAAGCTACACAATGATAAGTGAGGCCTTAGGTAAGGAACTAAGACGATAAGTAACAAGAACATTGTTAATATTAAAACCACTTAATGTTCAGTCAGAAGATCAATTAATTAGAAAAGTCGTCCTTTGTGAAAAGCTCGTCGCACTCACCGCACTTAGTATGACCAAATCTACCAGAGTGCTAAATAATGTTACAATGAATAAAATTAATAGACCTTAGCTCGCGCTGGACAAACGTACCACAAGGTAATACAGAGACGACCTAGTTACTAACTAATAAAAACCAGTTAAAAACCGTCACAATGTTTCTTTGTCACAAAAATTAGCATAAAACTACATCAAAACAATTGAAAATTTCGTTATGCATATGAAAACGGCGTCATAATTCAAAAATGTGTAAACTTTTGTACTGCAGTAAACATTTAGTGAATATATTACGGTGTTTAATTGGCCGTTGTGTGCTCGAAGTAACGTTTCTCTACATTCCCGTGGAATATCTAAATCTTCACGACTCTAAAGAAAATGTCCGCAATGTTTCTAGTTCACACTTGAACAAGCAGGGGTTATACCAACACGGTCTTTGCATTTGATCCTATTTGAAAAATCCTAATAACCTAATCCTAATTGAATTTATAAAAAAAAAAAGACGTGTGGCACTCGGGGACTGCCGCGGTTATGCTATTGCATAGCTTTTTTATCAACTTATGCAAATATAATGATTTATTTATTTTATTTATGCAGTATTTTTTTTTCTTTGTTTTTTTATGTTTGATATTAATTCATGTTACACTTTTTGAGCGTGGTGACCGATAAGAAAATATATTTTTTCTTTTATTAAATAAATGAGAAGTTAATCCCCAAATAATTAATTTAAATAGTGACCCCTATTTATACCACAATAAGGTCGCTTTTTCAAAGTGACCCTTATTCCCACACACATAAAGTCTATATTGAACGCGGTGGAATTTAAAATAGGATACAAATAAAGAACCTCAACTTCAATAGAACATAAAAAAAACCTAATCCGTCATAATAAAAAGGTCGCTTTTCTTTGATAAGCAAAAGTGACCCTTATTCTCATTAGCATAAGGTCCACATTGATCACCATTGTCACAGAAACAGTTCAGAGAGACCGATAAAAGGCTTTTTTTTTACGACCAACAAAAATTTAAAAACCCTCATATCTCAGAAACGGTTGGAGTTAGGGCATTTCTGACAAAAAATTGCCCCCCTGCCCTCAGCTACTTCATCCAGGAGAACAAGAAAGGATTTATCTTAAGAAAAGAGGTAAACGGTTAAGGGGGGGGCCCTTAACCGTTTACCTCCCCCCGCAAAAAAATGTTAATTCTAAAAATACCTACGCGGAAATCTAAAACACGTGCAACAAACCTCTAATTAATTAACTTAATTAACATCGGTGTGGAAATTGTATAAATTTCTAGAATGAACAATTTGAGTTATAGTACTTGAAAATTCAGGCACTAGACTTATTATTGAAGGGGTGACAAAGACTTGTTCACTCAAGGAGAGGTTTTTGAGCGTCGACAAACGAGAATGCTAGGGAGACTGGTAGGCGAGAATCGGCTGGCGATTAATCGCACCCATGAATGTGTTTTCAGCATTGTTTACCCAATTAAAACGATTCTCGTTTTTCTACGGTCAAGAAACTGTCTTTATCTAAACAATACTTGACACGTGGGTCGAAAACCACATAACTTTCGTTTCGGAAGTCGGTGTCTTTCTTACCTTATGTTTTTATCGTTTTGCGACACTGACTTCCGAAACGAAAGTTATTTTGCAATTTTTAGTGTATTGTTTTTGAAGTCAGTTAATTTTATGGCGTAAATGTTTTTATTTCTCTCTTTTCAGTTTTGGTTCACCATCACTACAAATTGCCTAATGAATTGACAAAATACCCATAATAAATCAATTTACACATTCCTGCTCTTTGTCGCTAAAGAGTTCGGTTGTATGCTCCGCATCTCGAAAACTGCTTAATCAATTTTGAAGACACTTGCACTATGACTGAAGTTGAAAGATCCTTAATCCAATTAAACAAGAATGATCATGATCTGATTACTAGTTTTGGAGATGTGCGTGGACAAAGATACATACATTAAAAACATACATATATATAACGGATCCATGTGGACGACGACGTCACGGGGTATTCATTTGTTGTACACCAACACCTTCTTCAGAATGTAACAATTACTTTTCTGAAAACCGCATCAAAATCGGTTCGGCCAACCGCGAGAAAATTGCGGACAAACATATAGATACATGTCAAACTGAGAACCTCCTTTTTTATTGAAGTTTGTTAAAAACTATATCTCACTTGCCAGCAAAACTGTATAGTCCATCCCTCTATTTTCCCTAAACATATCAGGAGAAATGCTATATTTATAACCACTATAACAAAGCAAGCCCTACCAAACATTAAAATTTCATATTCTCAAAACCGACTCATTTTATGAACAACAAACACAAGTTAAAGGTTATATTGTAAAACTAAAATAAAAATATATAATAAAAACTAAATAAAGGGAGAGATCTCTACACCGGGTAACTAAAACTAACTGATCCTTACCTTGTTACCGGGACCGTTTTAGAAGGTTCACGATATGCTTTTAAAGAGAAAAAAAATACAAAGGAACAAATCAAATTCGAACGCTGCGGCCTGACTGTTAAAGTTTATGTTATGTGTTCTAGTAATAACGCTTGACCCTAATAAGGTAGGCGTTGATAAAGGGATTACTTTGAAAACTTCTTGATAGAACCTCTTTGTCTAATCCTGAAGTTATTCAATTAGGAAACTATTTTGACCTTACTTGAGAACTTGATATTGTTTTCACTCTTTATCTTGAGAGAATCAGCAGAAGGTATATTTATGGTTTGTTAGAAATTATGTCATCGGTTTTGGTGCATACTGATACTTTAATAATTTATTCAGATTAGCAGTAAATAAAAGTCTGTCTTCACCGACAACCAAAGGCGCTACCACCATTTCGGAATGCGAAGCGAAGCAAATAGTTTCCATAAATAGTTTCGGCAATTAATGAAAGATTGAAACCGTACTATTTGCATTATCCGTGACCTATTTCCTTCGTCTTCGAGCTAAGCCTGGTATATCCAGAATATACTTGAACGAAAATAATAAAAATTCGAGATTTTTTATGAATACTAATTCATCACAGTAATAGCTTTCCGAATCTTCTTTATACAGGCAATTTCAGATCAGACGTTTCTCGATCTCTCTTGTAGATTAAATAAAATATTTGATCCAAAGAGGTAGTTACTTTTGTATATTTTATGAAACATTTGCTCGTAAAGGGTCTCTTATTTCACCAATTTCAATATTGTAATGTATCTCATTACGTACTTGTACGTTATTGTAGTGAAAAACGCACGGTTTATCAAGATGCTCCGTCTAAAACGAACAGTACTTTTTTAAATATTAGCAAAGAGTTTTTATGTCAGAAGAGTGGTCAACGTTTTATGTATATGTATATTATTAACTTTGGGATATAAAACATAATAAATAAACATTTAATTCTTTAATTTAATCAATTTTGACCATAAATTACAACCATTTATCTGTAACAAAACACAAAAATATTAATTTACTTTAGTAGTAATACTATTTGTTTTTGTGCCTTTACCTTAAAAAAAAAGCGCTGATGCGCGCGCATCGCTAATTCTTGAAGTACGTAAGTAAGTAATATTTATTCGTTTAAAAAAGTCCGAGTTTTATTTATTTCCTCGCAAATATGTTATAAAACGTCGTATGATATACGTGCACTTTGATAATTACAGCCTCTGCTGTAATTTTAAACTTAACGCACTTATATCATAATGTACTATTATCACTGCAAAAAAGTCTTATGAATTTTAGAACAAAAGAGCTATTAGTTAAACTCCTAATAAAATTGTCTGAGTTCATTATTAAAATAGCTGGCTGGAAAAAACACGGTTCGTCCATCGCAATAGTTGACGCTTTCCCGTAATAGCTTTGAGCCAGCACGTGCAATAAGATTAAAGAACAAACAGTTCACATTTTCCCCAGTGTTTGCAATCCCTGTATTATTCACTCAACTTCTGTCGAGGAACGGCTTTTCTAAGAAAGAACCAAAAGATTTACAGTCTGCTATTATTGCCAAAGTTTCTAGCGCCTGCAACGTTACTGCACCACCAACTTGAAGGCTAAATGAAAATTATAATATGTATGAATACAATTGTTTCATTTACTGCAATAGTTTGTTTTGGTGTAAACCTCGACATGTTTGTTAGTTTATAACTTTTTCTAACTTTGGCAATTTGTGAGCTTGCGGTAATGTTAGATATTATTTTATTTTGAAAGCAACTTTGTTAGATATCATGTTTGTTCAAATTAGAAACGACATGATTGTTTTAATCTACTATTCTGATTAATAATATGATTAGGTGTCTAAATATTTCAAAAGGGATTCAGTATATCAAGAAAGAATGAGTTTATTTGCGCCAGGTATAAAAAAGCGTTTAAAAAAATAATTAAGGACAAATACGGCAAGTATGCGAGTTATGGTGTATAAGTATACCACAATAATAAATTAAATTAATTTCAATACCTTAAAATTTTATATTCACGATGGCGTATGTATCGTAACAAAATAACTCTTATTTCGACGTCATAAAAGTCTCGTAACCCGCCGTAGTGAGAGAGAACAACTATACTGGATTTTCGGAGGGTTTCCGTTAATCCGGATTAGTTAATATTTATATGTGAAAGAGTAAAAATGCTTTAAAAAAACCATATATCTAATAGAAACTTTAACAGGCAAATATTGGAAATTTCCTGTGTTTGCGGAACTAACGTTAATAACCTGTGTGCCCATGTTTGACATGTTAAATTCTTACGAAACATGGGGCCTGCCCATAAATCACTCCAGTGAACAAGCAAGGGATCATTACTATACTTGTTAGGGGAATCGCTGGCACTTTAATTTACTCAAATTGGAATGGATACCGTAGTTCTACAACTTGTTATGTTAAAAAACTGAATACGAAAATCAAATTATAATTTTTTCGGAATACAAGCGTAGCACAGTGCTACGCCATGCCTACGGTGTAGCAGCAGCTATGCTTGAAGACATTTTTCTGTCATAAGATTTACGAATCTATTCACATTTAGTTTACGTTTGGCTAAGAAAATATCATCGAACGATGGTTAAAGATTGTTTTTATGTACTCCATGGTGTATGTGAAATCTTGTTTTATAAATATTCCCTTGTTTTATTTAATCTATACAAAAGGTGTCAAAGTAAGTTCCTCAATCCATGTCAAACGGGCTTGACCGGAACGTCCAATACAATAGGAAGGACTATCCATTTCGTCTCATTGAATGATTGGAAAACTTTTAGTGTATATACCAAATTCATTTTGAGTTGGACAACTCGACTTTTGGTGCTGGGTTCTACGATCGTAGCGATTTATGATTTTATGAAATGTTTTAGGTCTTTACGTAGAAATCAGCGAATTCTTACAACAGTACCTTTGCAAGTGTTTCTAGAGCAAAAATTATCCTGTTTTCCTTGTTCCGCATTTCTCCGTCCATTACAGTAAGGGTAGGAACTAGCTAAATGACGGGTAACGAACAAGGTAAATGTTTCAGGGTACAGGCTAGTGACGCAACTACCTCGTTAAGACTATGGGGTTCCTAGTTTACTAACTAAAATAGAAACACGTTTGCTACCCTTGTTCTCGGAGCCCAGGATATAACAACATTTTATAGCAACAGGTTGGCGCGTTTATGCATAGTGGTTCCATATTTTGGAGACAAAGAGCAAGCTATATTACTGCCTTCATAACTACTAAAACCAATTAAAAATAATTTGTAACCTTCCATCCAATATTCAACTTTCTACTGACATAACTCACATAAACGTGAAAATTTATTTTTGGATGTTTGTTAATCAATCACAATTCAGTGTCAGGACAGGGAGGTATTTGAAACACGAGATTGATTAGATGTAGATTATAAATACGATACTTTTTACCCCGGTACTCCCTTGGGATAATTTTCTACTTTCACGTAGGTGACGCCGCTGATCATTGCCTATAGTAGTAGTAGTCATTCATATTCCCAAGTGATATGTTTTGCCCAATCAGTAGAATAGGACTTGTCCTTGTTGTGACCGCAATTATTGACATTGTAACTAAGTTACATTGAGAAACGTACGTCGAGCAAAGCAAAGACGGAAACTCTGAAACTGGTCTTAAACAAATAAGGACTTTCGAAGAAGTAAGACATCTAATAATACTAAGAACGAAGTTCCGACTTGAAGAAAATGTGGGTTGTTATATTTTCAGATGAAGTTAAAATATCTAAGTTCTGAGAGTAGAGACATAAGAAATCTTTATGTATTTTTACGGTGTGATTTAAACGCATCGCCTGACTGTGATAGCTAAATTAGTTATTCGCAATGGTTATGTCAGACTATTTACAAAACACCGATGATATGAATAGCTTCTATTTTATGTACATAATTTACTTGTCTGGCCAATTGAATGCCTATCAATACTTATATTATAAATGCGAAAGAAACTCTGTCTTACCGTCTGTTTTTCCCATCACGCCTCTCAACTGCTGAACCGATTTAGATGAGCTCACTTGACCTGGACATTATGATATTTTTATCCCGGAAGTATGCTCTTTTGGCAACATTTTCCCGTGGGCGAAGCAGTAGCTACCTTAATATAAGCTTACATTCTATTCATGCTTACATAAAAACCCCCGACACAAAAATCTCTAAAAAGCAAAAATATAAACCTCGTACTCGCGTCGGGGAATCGCTTAGTAAATAAAATAATCTGCTGTAAAGGTTGGCGGTTCCCCGATGCGAGTACGAGATTTATATTTTTGCTTTTTAGAGGTTTTGTGTCGGGGGTTTTATAAATTTTTATTTCATGCTTTTTAAAATTATAATATACCTCAAAATCAAAATCAAAAATCAATTTTTTTATTTCACATAGGCCTACATGGGCACTTATAAAACGTCGACAAAATGAGCACGGTTCGGGTTGGACGTTTCCTATGGAGAAGAACCGGCAAGAAACTCCATGGTTACTCTTTTAAAAATGGTTTGGTTTTACAATATTTACATGTTACAGCATTAGTACTTAGATATGGGGGGACAACGTAGGCCCGAATTATGACAATAAGTCGTAAGAAACTAAAAAAAAAGAAAAAGATTATATAAAAAAGTTAACAAATGTTAACTAGCATCTAGAAGGCCTACAATGTTCACACATTCACAAAACAATCGGTAAAAGAATCTATACAAAGGTAAAAAATAAGTATAACAAGACTAAATTTAACATGTTGCACAAATTTTGTTATCAGTGCTGTAACTATTCTTAGCAAAGGGCTTTAAAGATGATTGAAAACCATTTTAAAAAGTCTAATTAAAAGAAGGAAAGAAAAAATGAGATTGAGAATAGTTAGAGACATCCACATATTTGTGCCGTTTACAAGTTACCAGGGAAGCTGCATGCGCAGAAGGAGCTAAGGCCAAATGTTTTTATCTTCAACGTAGTCCTTGATTTTATAATATGCTTTTTTAACAAGGATACGTTTGATGTAGTTTTTGAACCTTCCATCGGTCAGTTCTATAACTGACTTTGGCAACTTGTTATAAAAGCGTATACTGTTTATAAGAAAAGACTTGCTAGTTTTCGTTAATCTGAATTTGGATATTACAATTTCGTGCTTACTGCGTGTATTTAAATTATGGAAGTCGCTTCTAGTTTTGAAAAGCCCCCGATTTTTACGGACATACAAAATACATTCCAAAATATAAAGTGAAGGTAGAGTCAGTATATCGATCTCTTTAAATTTTTCTCTGAGGGACTCGCGAGGACCCATTTTATAGATTGCGCGGATTGCCCTCTTTTGTAGGATGAAAATTGAGTCAACGTCTGCTGCTGATCCCCACAGCAGAATGCCATAAGACATAATACTGTGGAAATAAGCATAGTATACTAACCTAGCTGTAGCTACATCGGTTAGCTGCATTATTTTCCTTACTGCATATGCAGCCGAACTTAACCTACCCGAAAGAGTTCTAATGTGCGCGCCCCACTGCAATTTTGAATCGATAGTAATCCCTAAGAATACAGTTTCCGTTATAACTTCAAGATTTTTGCCGTCAAGATTTAAGTTTAGGTCATGTTGTGGTACATTTGGTAAAGAGAACTTTAGACATTTTGTTTTTTTCGCATTCAGTAAAAGATTGTTAGCTGCGAACCATTTTGAGAGAACAATTAGACTTTCGTTGACATTTAAAACATCCGTATCTTGCCTACCTATTTTAAAAATTAGCGAAGTATCATCAGCAAATAGAATTATATCCGAAAATTTGGCCATCATAAAAGGGAGATCATTAATGTAAACAAGAAAAAGGAAAGGGCCGAGAATTGAACCTTGGGGCACGCCCATCTTGACTAGAGACCCGGAGGACGTCGCCCCATTAACATTTACTTTTTGCCGTCTGTTTGATGAATAGGAAAGCACGAGATCAGCAGATTTTCCACGAATTCCGTAGTGGTGTAATTTACAGATCAGTGTGTTGTGGTCGACGCAGTCGAAAGCTTTTGAGAGATCACAGAAAATGCCAATGGCATCCTGGGACCTCTCCTAAGCCTCCAAGATGTGGCTGATGAGTTTTACTCCCGCGTCCGTTGTCGACCTACCTTTCGTAAAACCAAACTGTTGACTATGCAGTATCCCATTTGAATTGAAGTGAGACAACATCTGTTCCAGCATGATTTTTTCAAAGATTTTACTCAATGCTGGAAGCACGAATATAGGTCTATAATTAGAAGGATCACTCTTACAGCCTGATTTGAAAATTGGTACTACTTTACTGTGTTTCATTAAGTCAGGAAAAGTGCCGCTGTCCAAACATTGATTGAATATGCCTGTTAGGACAGGAGCAATTGAGTCAATAATATCTCCAAGAACCCTAACGGATATCCCCCACAAGTCTTCAGTATTTTTTTTATTGAGACTTTTGAACGCGTTTTTAATTGTATCAATACATATTGGTTTAAATTTAAAGATTGGTATGTCTTTAGTAAAGTTTTCTTTAAGAAGAGCTTCAGCTAATTTAGAAGAGGAAGGAAGAGACTTCGTAACCTCTAACGGAATGTTGGTAAAGAAATTTTCTAATGTCTCAGCGACTTCTTGCCTATCAGAAATGGTTTGATTAGTTATTTTCAAAGACAACTCATTCTGATCGCGTTGTTGTATCTTTCCAGTTTCTTTATTAATTAATTGCCACACAGTTTTTATTTTATTATTAGAAACACCAATTTTGTTAATTATTATTTGAGATTTTGCTTGAGCGCAGACTCTTTTGAATATTTTGGAATAGTTTCTAACATAAGTGTGAAAAACTTGATCGGAAGTCAAAGATTTTTCGTAATATAAATTATATAAGATGTCTCGGCTTTTTCTTATGCCCACAGTGGCCCATTCACTAAATTTCGATTTGGAATTGTTGACTTTTACTGTTTTTACAGGACACGTTTTATTGAATTCTTGGCAAACTGTTGAAAACAACGTGCCGTAATTTATATTGGGGTCGTTTGAATCAAAACTGGCGTTACAAAGGTTGCTTAAAACATTATTATTAAAAGAGATTAATTTATTTTTAGTAAGTGGTCTTAATCGAATTGATTTAGCTAGGTTATTTTTTTTATCTGACTCAAAAGATACTAGTTGACCAGTATGGTCTGACTTAACGCCACTAATTAAAAACGAATCTTTTACTTTACAATTAGTGAATACATTATCTATGCAAGAAGCTGAAGTTGCTGTTATTCTTGTTGGTTCATTAAATAAATATGTTAGGTTAAATGATTTAAATAATGAAATGAGCTTACATTTTTCAGGCGAGTTGACTAACAGATCTATATTTAAGTCACCACAAACAAAAACAAATTTATTATCTCTGAAAAGTTTATTTAATAATTCTTCCATTGTTATCAAAAACAATGACAAGTTTGATGCTGGTGGTCTGTAAACGCACAAGACAGTATGCCCCTCGACCTCTGCACATGCTACCTCACACAAGCGATCAACAGAGTAAGCAGTGATATCCTTCCTTTCCTTATATTTTAAATGACTATTACAAAGTATCAGGGTACCACCACCCACTGTGGATCTGTTGTACGCACTGGCAACTGAGAAATTATTTACATTAAACAACATCCTATCTGGTTTTAACCAAGTTTCACAAAAACATAAGATATCCATGTGGTATTTATCTACTAACAATTCTACGTCTAAAATTTTGCCGGAGAAGCGATTTATATTTTGATGATATAGTAAAATATTACTATTCGACTTCTCTTTTGTCGGCACTAATCGTTTAAAAAATCATTGTTTAAAGTATTATCAGAAAAACTGGATAATACTGTTAAATCACTAAACCTAGTCTCAGTTAAATTATCAATAACTGCGTGTATATTAAAAGCTAACAATGTAGCTAATAAATGTCGACTATTTTTGGGAAGAAACATATGGTGCCCAATCAAAACAAAATCACTAACAAAATTGTTGGTGTCAAAAAACAATAAACGGTCACTATGACGACAAGATAAAATATGCATCAGGTTATTCAAACTAGAAATGTATTCATTTTCATGAACAAGTAACTTGCCAGAATAGGGCAATGCACATAATATTAATTTGCCTAATCTTAACTTAAGTAGGGTGTCAATACCATTAACTATGTCCTTTTTTGTTATACTAAGGCTATTTCCAATAAGAAGTACTACAGTACTTTGCTCATTCAATTGTGTCTGTTGAATTTTATGGATAAGCTCATTAAATTGCAGTTTATGATAACAATGGTTCACTTTTGTATGTACACCTAGTATTAGGTGTCTTCAATCGACAATCTATCGAAACACATTATGATACAATGTGGATAACTTTCAACGGCTGAACCGATTTAATCAAACATATACTCTCGATCGACAAAGTCACATTTAAAACAAAAAAAAAAACAAAATCAATTCATCCGTTTAGGAGCTATGATGACACAAACAGACACACATGTACACAAATACATGGATACACAGGTATACAGCAACACTCGTCAAACAATTATTTTAAAATAAAAGACAACAAATTAAGTCCTTTACCCTTTTCTCAAGCCTCCAAAAATATTTTATTTTGTAAATAAGTTGCAGTTAACACAACTTGGGAATAAAAACTCATGTTACTTATCTAAACTCTTTGATTCTTTACCTAATTTATGGAATTTATTTTTTATCTGTGGTCTTTCAACAAATCTAGTCCCTTCAGTTCCTTCAGTTTGACTTTGATTGCAAACGTCATCGTATTTTGTAAATTATATTAGTATTTTATTTTATAGAAAGTTTTTAATATATTGTATAAACAAAAACAATCGGAGCGATGGTGAGATTTAGGTGCGATTGGTTTGTTTTTCGTTATTAGAATACTAACTGAATTTTATTTTATTTTCCTGCACATATTTCTGTATTCCCCTCTAAAGCATTGAGGTAATAATGTACTACCTCGAAAGAGGGTTTTTCCGACAATTATTCAGTTCTTTTTGAGATATTTTTTCAAAAGTTGAAAGTAGCATAATCCTACGAATGCAAACGGGATCTGCGGTTCCAGAAACAATTGTTTTTCAATTGTGTCTGCTAATTAGCACTCAAGGGGTAAATGACTCAACGGGTTAGATAATATATTAAAAAAAACTGTATTTTTAAATCACTTCATATTCTTCAACCATGGTCAAGATAACAATCTTGTAATGGAACCACACATAAAGCAACTCACGGCGTTTTAAATGAGGCAAACTGTTTTGATTTGTTCTGACTAACCTCTTCTGATCCTCTCTCTTCTCCTCTTTAAATAAAAATACCTATTAAATTGCATCAAATAGGTATAATAAATAAATGTTTAAGTAACTAAAAGTGATCTGGTACTAATATAATTGAATACTGCTCTTTTGCAGCATTTTACTAATGTCATCTTTTGGTCTCGGACTGTGCATGTTTTCCTCTGGTGAGTACACGATCATCACTATCGTCATTGTCATCTCCTCTTTTTTATTAACAGTATAATTTATTGTATATTATAATATACAAAAGAAAACTGAAAACTAAAACATACAATGGTGGCCTTATCCCAATGTATTTGCGGTCACGCTACACGTGACCCCAAATATATTGGGATTACTTCGTTTCCCATACTTCTCTATCGGTCGTCTTCTCAGTACTCACGCCATTTCTAGACATATCATCTCTCACACAGACCATCCGTCATATCATTGTTCTCCCCCGTGTTTTTCAGCTATATCCCAGCTATTCTGAAGATACGTCGTCTGGTCATAAATTTTGTCACATATGGAAAGTTGAATAAATGACACAATTAGTTACGCAGTACAACCATTTATATATCAAATGAAAGGGTATAAAATACAGACTGATTTAAAACACATTAAAATTATTCGAAATGTCCTCCTCTTGCTTAGATAGAAGCCTTCAATCTGCAAGGCCAATCATCAATCGAAGCACGCACGACGTTCATGTAAATGTCGGCGACTGCTTTAATCAGGGATGCTTTAAGTGACTCCCAAGTTCCAATGGGGTTTAGCGCAGACTTTCTCCTCTAAGTGCTGATATATTTTGTAATCCAAGGGATTCAAGTCCGGACTGGATGAGGGCCAATCCTCATGCTTGATAAAGACTATTCCACGGGTCGTGAGCCAGTTTTGGGTACTTTTCACCTTATCAGCCGGCGCAGAATCTTGCTGGAATACCCAGTGCCTGTTTTCGAACATTGTTTGTGGAAGAGGTTCCACAATGTTTGTTAGGACTATATTTTGATATACGAGGGCACTGGATTTCACACCTTTTTCACAAAAAAACAGCTCCGTTGGACCCAAATAGGACACCCCAAGCCAAACCATAAATGCCGAAGGGTAATGATCATGCTGAACACATGGCACACGTCTGTTCGCTTCTTCACTAGTGTGCATACTCTTTATCATTTTGTTTGTTGAAGCTCGCCTCAACATAAAAAATAATTACGTCCGAAAAAAGTATGCCCGCGTACCACCTTTACAAAACCCGGCTTCTTTCGAGTCAGATTTTCTTCAGCCGTGCGTTAAGAAGATGTGCTATTTTTTTCTATAAGCACGCAGTCCTAGGTCTTCATTTAACACCCTTTTAACAGTCGTTCTGCTTAGTCCCATCTGCTGAGCTAATATTTTTTGCTTGCGGACTGGATGTCGTTGGATTCGCGCCTTCAATGGTTTGATGACCGCTGGAGTCCGAACAGTACGACCGCTCCTTAGTTTATCTTCTAATTTTGAATCTGCCCTGAATTAAAAAAAAGATTTATTTATCGTACTATCAAACGGATAGTACGATAAATAAATCTTAGTGGAATTTTCAAATTTTTCAGTAATTTGAAAATCTCAGTTGGCGCGTGACCGCAACGATGCAATGCAATTACTGCGACTCTGTCTTCTTTGCGCGTACACTCCATTTTAGAAAATGAACAAAATTTCAGAAACCCTTTGTTTTTTAATATATTATTATTTTCTTTAAATATTCAAATTTCGAATGCCCATAATATTTTCCTCGGCTTGCATTCTAAATTCGAAAATTTACCTATGTGACAGAACTTATGGCCCGACTACGTACAATGTTTAGGTATTTGTCCCACCGCCGACGATCAGCGAGAAGCGA
Organism: Orthosia cruda; assembly: GCA_964057195.1. Taxonomy (NCBI): domain Eukaryota; kingdom Metazoa; phylum Arthropoda; class Insecta; order Lepidoptera; family Noctuidae; genus Orthosia; species Orthosia cruda. The sequence goes on from OZ059826.1 coordinate 32,879,641, forward strand.
GTATTATTCGTTTTTTTTTGTAAATACGTGCTTTTTTCATATTCTTCTCAGCAAACCCTCTATCACATGAGACCCATATCATGGCAGTGCACAAAAAATAACTACCCCGCCATCTTGGGCCGTCCACCATATTGGATTTAGAATGACGTCACTTTGCTAACCATGCATTGTCATCCAAACTAAACGTGTATGCAAAATTTCATCTTAATCGGTGGAAGAAAACTGCTTTCAACTCAGTTGCAAGATTTGATCCGGTCCTATTTACATATATACATACATTCATTGCAAGTTAAATAAAAGCTTGTAAAAATGAGTTGGCGAGCAGTGCAAGTGTGTAGTTCCGATAGTTTTGTCGCTCGGCTTTTAGCGAGTGTTATTGTGCGACGGGCGATTACTCGCACCAGTCACTCAGATCCGCAAACTAGGTAGCTAGGTAACAACCGCTGGTTGGTCTCTCGACGAGAGTTCTGACAGCCAAGCAGACTTCGCTGAGAGATTATAACTTTTATAGCACTTGTCGCTGCGACAAACAATGGCAATGTGAAAAGCCAGCGATTAACTGTTACTAAACGGACGGTTGGCGCAGTGGTTCAGCGATTAACTGATGCGCTGCGTGTTGCGGGTTCGCATCCCGCACGGAACAAATATTTGTATGACCTACAGATAGTTGTTCCGGCTCTGGGTGTTGTGTATGTGAGTTTATATGTTTGTAAACGCACCCACGATACAAAAAGAAATTCTTAGCTTGGGTCAAATTAAAAAAAAAAAGGATAATATATATATATATTACTAAATGTCTCTCTTTTATTGACACGGGATTTTATATCTTTTGTAAGTTTCTTTAGCGAGAAGATAGTTGATAGCTAATCGCTTACTCGTCGGCGCTGGGACAAATGCCTTAACAATAAACGATAACAGGTTTTTTTTTATGGCTCACCATGTAATTATTATTTTCTTACAAAATTACAATGATTTTACCAATAAATCCCATCAGATTGACATAATTTTCATTTGTAATTGTCATTTACTAACGACATTTTCAGATCTGACTACTCAAAAGGAACTACATTCTCTGTTGTTGTCTTGTAGCCTTGTGGCCTTATCCAAATTGGACAATAATAATACATATGGTACAATGAGACTAGCTAATATTCCCTTCGTATTGCAGGCCTGGTGTGCATGGTCCGAGGTTTGGATTTGTACCAAAAGGACGAGGCGCATAACGCGATACTGCGGTTACTGTTAGGATCTGTGTTACTAGTGTTTGGACCTGTTATAATAGGTTTGTCTATGATTGTTTTACGTTTAGTCTATACTTAGTAGAACTGGTAAAATATAAAGTTAAAAATCGAAAATTAAACGTGCTAACCAAAGTCGACCGAAACTATTGCGTGTTTTTTTTTTTCATGTTAGTTGTAAGTTTATACTATTTAGTCAATATCTTCCTAACTTTCACAACAACGATAGGTTTGTTCTAAGCTACTGTAAATCAGCATTATATTCGAACTGGTATGCAGTCTTTCAGACATCTGAATAAGAATAAATCAAGAATCTGGGCAAGCATTCCATAGCCATGGGCAATTCGAAGCAAGCGCAACGCGCTTGAGGAAGGCCAGATCCAGCAGTAATGCTAGGTAGAAAACTCCCTCACATGTTAAATATTTGTTGTTACTGACATACAGCCTCGTTGCCCAGCTGTGGAGGACTTTCTTCGACTCCAATGCAAGTGCGCTGAATGTTTGTTGCGGAAGAGACCTGGATCTAAGTTGCGGCAGCGATCGCAAAATGCACCGCCGCTGAGACTGCGTCGGCGCCGCGATTAGCATCTCCATCGATATTACGTCGGCGCCGAGATTACCACCACCGCCGAGATTGCGTCGGCGCCGCGGTTTGATGTGAAAATCTTCGACTATTGTAAGCAGATGCTTTCGCCAGAAATATCTGTCAGCGTCTAATACAGATGAATAAATTGTTGCTACTTTTATTAATGAAGTTTTTGTTAGATTTATTGGGTTTATTTTGATAGATACTTACTCTTATATGTTTATCGAAAACTTATGAGTTATGGAAGCGAACAGCGAAAGAGACACCGAAATTTGACGCAAATAAAGGCACTCTTTTCGTTAGTTTTTTTACGTGAATATATTCTTTAACTAAATATATTTTTAGATAATTTTTATTTCAATAATCCACTTTAATCGAAAACAAGAATTTAAGGAAGAAAGGTACGTAACAAAAATCGCATACATTTATGTCGAGAAGGTATCGCACCGTATTGAAAAGTATCGCTACTTAATAATTTACCTATTCATGTTGAAAATAATTATAGATGCCGTTTGTACAACTAATTGGCACATCGATTGCACGTTTCATTAGTTCGAATCATGGACACATTACTGGTTCGGTATGAATCTGTAATAACGATATCCTTTATGCAAAATTTATTTACTGAGCATTTTATCAGTTGATTAGCTGCTAGCTTTTTCAAATGTGTGAAAGGCGAAATTACTCGACAGGATTAGAAGAGTATTATTGAGGTAAAACGTGTCCTATGTAAAAGTAATGATAGGTATGATTGTTTTATAATAGTCATAATATATTTAAACGAGATAAATTCTGTGTCGTTATCCAGGCCATGGTCTACCCATGTACCCAGTGTTATCCCGATCCGTTCCGCCGTTGAGGTATTTTTGATTAAAAAAGACTTGCATTGAGATCACATTGAGGCCTGGTTTCTAAATTGAGTATTTGGATTTAAGAGCGTATCAAACCCTATTTTAGGTATTTAGGCTAAATAGTAAAGTTTGATTAGTCCATAAATCGGTTGTCAATCTAAAAGTAGCATAAAAAGTAGGATATTCTTAATTAAAATTCAGTAAGGTACATCAGAAAATGTTTAAAGCCCCGTATTCATTATAAATATTTGTTTATAAACATGGTTGCATAAACATGTTGCTGAGTTTCTGTCAACATGTTGCATTGAACATTTGTGTGGCCGAGTTGATCACGCCATGTTGAAGAGTTGCCACTTGGCGAGCGATAAAATTTTGATGTTGAGAAACTTTGGTGTTGAGCAACGGTTGTGCAACAAATATTTACAATGAATACGGGGCATACGTCTATTTAGTTTTCCGTAAGTTTTGGTAGGTTGCGTTGTTCATCATTAGGTAGGTGATTGCTAACGTGTTGTGATAGTTCGAGAATTATTGATTACCCCACAAATAGAAGCTCCTGTGACTTGAAATGTTATTCAATCATGCACATAGTTCTTGACCTTTACCAAGTTCTTAACCTTTGCCAAGTAATGTCATGAGGCTATTGAAAAGATATTTAATATTTTTATAGAGCTTCTTTCTATTTTTTTTCTAAGAAGCATTGATACGCCAGAACGCATTAACACCATGACAACCAATCGTTTGATCTTGAAAAGCGAACATCTTTAGCAAAGATCTAAGATAGAATTTCTATGTATTTTAACCTATTTCCAAGTAACTTCTGTCTACGTCTCAAGGTCGAGCCGATTTATACGACACCGCTCCCACATGTCGAATTAATGTTCATTGAAATGTGAGCTTCAGGGCGTCCTCTGTAGACATACTTTACATTGACAACACATTTTGGCAGACAGCTCGCTGTAAGCGGGCTTCCCGCCATCTTACCACTCGATAGTTGACGTCATGTTTACCGCATGCTTACCACGCGCTTCAAGTAGTTGTGTGGTACGCACGCAGATTGCTCGCTTGAACCACGTTGCTAGCTTTTCCAAAAAGGTAAGGCGAAAGCGATCGGCGCGGTGACAGCTAGTTGAATGCTAGCTGTTTGCGCGTGGACAGCTGGTTGTCTGCTAGCTGTCGGCGTGTGGGCTGCGAGCAGTCATCTCCGTTTAAGTCACTGTTGTGCGGGAGCTCTAGATATAATTAGAGGCCAATCTGCGAATAAAATCCTAGTTAAGTAATTGCACCGAAATTATATACATTACTAGCTAGATATATAAAAATCAATGCCAGTTTTCGTTGTAATTTTATAACTCAGGAACGGGCTTACCTATCCAAACCAAATGTTTAGGCTTTGTTCGGACTATTTAGTAGATGGTTTATGTAAAGTTTTTTTTTTAATGGTAGGTAGGGTAGGGTAGGTAGGGTATGGTAAGTAGGCTAGGGTAGGTAGGGTATGGTAAGTAGGCTAGGGTAGGTAGGTAGGGTAGGGTAGTGTAGGTAGGGTAGGGTAGTGTAGGTAGGATAAGAAAGGTAGGGTAATGTAGGTAGGGTAGGTAGGGTAGAGGCCAATCTGCGAATAAAATCCTAGTTAAGTAATTGCACCGAAATTATATTTATTACTAGCTGACCCGGCAAACTTTGTTTTGCCATAAAAACACCAACCATTCATCTACCCTACCTACCCTACCCTACCTACACTACCTTACCCTACCTACCCTAGCCTACTTACCATACCCTACCCTACATAACCTAGAATAGAATAGAATAGAATACTCTTTATTATGTACACCAAATAAGTTACAGAAAGTATAGATAAAGAAAAAAAAAATACACTGGGTGACACAATGGGCGGCCTTATCGCTAAAAGCGATCTTTTCAAGACAACCTTTGGATGGATTTTAAAAAAGAAAGGAAAGAAAGTACTGTAGGTAGTCTATTGGTGTACTATTTATATATAAAATAAATACATATATATAAACATACTATATATAAAAATATATACAGTTATAAGTATGGAACAAAAACATAGAAATCAAGAAAACAACTACTAAAGAGAGAGGTAGTGATTCTTTACCATCAAGTGTGTCAGCAAGGGTCGGAATGCTAACAAAACTGTCATCACTACTTGCAGTAACAAAGCTTTCGGCGTCGCTGCTGTCATTATTGCTTGACATCGAAAATGTATAAATAAATAAAATATATATATGATAGAATACCAAAAATATGAAAACAAAAATTACTAAAAAATAAAAAAATATTTAAGCGGAGGCCAACTTATATCCACCCGCCAGTTGTGTGTTAAAACATATAAGAAAAGCTTTACAACACAAATAAGCAACAAGCTCAAATAATCTCATCGCCCGGGTAAGCAGCAGCATACTATAAAAACATAAAAGAAATAAAGCGAAGATTAAAGAAAAATAATAAATAGTCAAAACTACTGCACAAAGCTAATATACTGGGCGCACTGTCAACCTGTTTCTAAACGAAAAATAATCTAATGACAATGAAAAGAAATGAAATGTCAAGTTGACAGCTGCCAGTGCAATATGAAATTTGAAAACATTGGGAAATTTTATGAAAAAAAGCGAATTAGATTGCGGGTTAGACAAATAAAAGGTGAAGGGTAGAAGAAATCAAGAAGCAATAAAATTGGAGAGTGGTACTCACAACAAGTGAAATGACTGCTACCCAGTATACCGATAAAATTAATGAGAAGTTGGAGCAAAATCACGAATCACTTCTTCGCAGCACGCCGGGCCTTCTTCGGTGCCGGAGTTGGTGATGGTGACGACAACGGATTCGGCGATTTGACGGGGGATTCGGGTTTTTTCCTGGCTGGCTCGATTCCATTTAGGTCAGCAATGGAATTTATTCTATGCCGGTTGCCGTCTGAATTAAGAACATAGATGAGACCCTGCTTGGTCCAGCAATAACCTAGCCTTCTTACCATACCCTACCTACCCTACCCAACTGCTTTACTCTACATATCCTTTTTTTTATGGTTGCTATGTCTTCTCCCACTCTGGGTGAAGCGGTTGGGCGTGTTAGACTTTTACTGACTAAAACCCACCCGTGTTCCTTCAGTTGCTTGAGCCAGGGCCGCGGTAACTCTTTTTCAAATTTAAACACACCTAAACTCTACCTACTCTACCCTACCCCACCCTACCTACCCTACACTACGCTAAGTAGTAAAAAAAAAAACTCACATAAACCAGCTACTAAATAGTCCGAACAAAGCCGACATTTGGTTTGGATAGGTGAGCCCGTTCTTGTGTGACATTGATTTTTATACATATAGATGATAGTAATAATGTTGCCTGAAAAATCCCTAAAAATCCCATTAAAGCAAAAAAAGGGTGAAGCTGTGTGGCTGTGAAGGGGCCCAATTCCTAATTTAAAATTTATTATTATTCATTGTAATTTACGTTTTTGGTATGTTTTGCCAGCAATATTGTCTATTTTGGGACCTTAAAATACGGTAAAGGAGAAAGTTAACGATACTGAAATTTAACCCATAGCAGTGTTTTGTACTGACAGTACTAAATAAATAAAATAGTTTCGAACATATTCAAATGTGAGTAATAAATAATACTAGATCTTAATAGATTTTGATAACCTTTGATATCCAATATTTTTCGTACCTACATTGGATCTTTATGGACTTTTCACACATGCTGTGTATCATCATGTGGTTATCATCATAATAATCATAATTCCGGTAGGTAACAGTACTCAACTAGAACAATTTTTCATGGATGGGCCTCCAATTATTACAGTTATTTTCCTATTATACAGTAATTTCATATATTTCATTATGTTCAAAACTGTTTCATTTTTCCTTTACTTTTTGCTTTGATGGGATTTTTATGGACTTTTCAGGCAACATTACTTACATAATGAACATTATTCCGGTAAAAGTAGTTAACTAGGATATTTTTTTTCGCAAAAAATGTCTTTATTTCCCGTATTGTTAGGGAACGAACAGCTAAAATAAAGTGTCCTTTGTTCTGCTCCTGGTCATGGTCTACCTCAGAGCCAAGTTTCATTCAAATCTGATCAACCACCACAGCGGATTGATTACCAAACGTCCAAACATCTACAAATACAAATAAACATTCTTTCACACTTATCATTTATGTAGGATAGGAAGTATATTTACTTAATTTGTAGAACTGTAAACGAAATAAATGTATATTTTTATGAAATGAAATCCTTTGTTTTCACAATACAAAATAAATAAATAACGTTTGTGGCAATCAGGGCTTCTAAATCAAGGGTACAGATATATCTAATCGCTCGTCAATGTTGGTTTGATGTATTTGTACAATCAACAAAAGAGACTAATGTTTTGGTTTTTTATCAGAGTTTTTTGTAAATAGCGCAGTTCTTGATACCTGTGCTTTCATATATTTAATGTAAGTTTCTTCCTTCCTCCTCGCGTTGTGTTCATCATTACTGAGGATCCTTTATTACTCCATTGCGCTAATAACCACTATGCCTTTTCGTTGCATTGTGGAGAGCGTCGTGATGAGCGGAATTGGTGTAACCATCTGATTCGACTGCAGGCTCTAGGTCGTTTCCCTTCGAACAAACATTGTCAACTAACACGTAGGTACATGCCCGTACATGACTAATCGTAAAAATCTTACGTAGGGTAAATATCTAGTTGGTGGCAGTTCACTTAACTCTTTTGTCAACAGTACAGTATCCTGAATTTGATATCAGGCGTGGAAATGACAGCATTATGTGAATATGCGTGGTTTCCGAACTCTAATGGCATTATTTTACATTTGCTGCTCCATAGATAATACACATTCACATTAAGGCCACGTTTGTAATACGACTCGTCTCCTGAAATACTCCTTCAAAGCTGAATTGTAAACGGGGGTGTTCATGTTCAGTGGGCTAAGTGCTAGTTCTTTGCGAGTTCTTGCGGGCGTGTATTTTGCAAAAAAGTGAGCAAGTAGCAGAGTTTGATTTAGCCACAGGCCAACCAGGTTATAGCGTGAGGCGCGAGGACCGAGGGGGAGCCGAGCATGCCTTGGCTTAAGTAGCTATGCCATTGAGCCATAATAACTTCTGATTGTGGAATGTCACAATGGTATTGCTACTTGCATTCGGGCTAGAGAGATGCGTATTAGGTTTCTACAAGTCTTTTGCAGGTCTGTCTGATAAACTATCATAAAACTGACCCTCAACCCGGTGCCTAAAACGTGGATCCAAGCGAGCCGCAATGGCATTTTCAATGTTTCGGTATACAACCGGTTAATAAATTTTGGAAGTTTTTAAATAAATTATTAATTTTCTGCTCGTTCCGTAGGCCAAGATCTGAGCGTACTTTGTTTTCTAGGTAGTTAAAGGTTTTTTTTGTTTTACAACGAAAATTTCAACCCACTGTATTTTTGTAGATGTATTACTGTGTACAGTAATTACTACTAACTAAACCACCAGTCACTTTCCTACACTTGTCCCATTATACTAACAGTCGGCGCAACACGGTTTTATTCTTGCATTCACCTCTAGCAAAGCTATGCACTCCCTTTTCTTTCATATAATTCTTGACACAATCCATTCATCCATAACCAAACCTGTTTGAGTCAAATGCGTTACATTCCTTGTCATTATCATCATCATCATTGCAGCCGAAAGACGTCCACTACTAAACGTGGACCTCCCCCAAGCGTCGCCACATTGACCGGTGCCATGCGTCTCGCATCCACTGGATTCATCATTCAAACATAACCAAATACGAGTACTTACACAAGAATCACAGTAGATATGCACTAAATTACCATTAAAAGTAGTAGCCTACCTAAATAGATAGGTATTATGGTTACGCTTCACGATAAATAAAATCATAAATCCGTGGGTGAAATGTGTGCAGGGTCTGACAAATGATTATTGCTGCTCTAAATCTTGGAACGGGATATCTTCATCCTGACTTTAGGTTTCAGAGCATTTTTGCTGACGATATTGTGAAGGAAATACTTTTAGGATTTTCAGGGTATTTCAGCTTTTAAGAAGACAGGTAGCTATATAGCTTTAAAACTACTACTCGTATCTTACACCTGCCTTATGATTAGCAAATCATCCAATTTAGAAGCCGGCCTGGAAAGCCACTTGGGGTTCACAAATCTAAGCTGCGGCATTTTTTTGTTATCTACGGGCAACCCTCAAAAGGTGCCTAAACTTTTTGGGGAAAAGACCGGGGTCCTCACTAAAACCACCCCATTTATCATCATCAGCACATAGAGCCTTTACCTTTTAAAATATCACTCCAGAAATTCCTTTTTGCAAAGCCTGATAGGGCACATCCCTGGGGAGACCAACGGTGACAACAAGTAGGCTGAAATTTTTAGTATATCCATGCTATAGTAACTATGCTACCATTGCGTATCCCTTAAAGAAAAAATGAACAATGCAGAACCTAGGACTCCAAAATTTGCACACGACCCACCAGCTCCATGAGGCTGTCAGTATCAGTCAAGTCAGAGCCTTTTTATCAATAAAGACAAAGACAAAGACAAAAATATTTTATTTCAACTAGGCCACAAAGCGGCACTTTTGAACGTTAGAATACATTAAAATTTACAGGGAATAAAAATTGATTCTACCGTGCATTCGGAAAGTAGCTTGTTATGGAGAAGAACGCACAAGAAACTCCATACTTACTCTTTTAAAAAAATATATGTTTTTTTTACAAAATTTAGGTACATAAGTACATACATTAATAAATTTATATGTGTGAGGACAATGCACCCAGAATCACTACATACTATACTACGTACAAAGTATTAAAAGTACTCACACATGTACTGTGCAGTTACATAATAAGCACTAGAAAAACACTAGCATCCGAAGCAGTTAAGTTAAGACCAATCCCAACTGACGGCGCCCGTTCACGAACATGACGCATGAATCGGCACCACCCAGCTCAACCATCATGAAGGGAACCGAATGATCCAATACACACGCCACCATCAGAGAGACATTTGAGAGAGCATGACACACTCAACTGCCAGGGCAAACACAAGTCAACGAACGACACCAAGGTACAGCAAATGGTAGATTTACAGTTGGGTACATAGTACTCACACACGTGCTGCGCAGTTATACTATACTAAAAGAAACTGAGTCTATATAATACAAATATATTCATACAGTCTTCAGCAGGTCCAACAATTCTACAGAATAATAATGTTCTGCATATCACTTGTTTTTGCGCCCTAGTGGTTGTGGAGCAAGACTAGCATTGAGCCAAGCATTTTTATCAGTGATGTAATCCCCCAACTTATAATATGCCTGCCTGCATATTGTGCGTTTTATACAAGTTTTAAATTTCGTCTCATTCAGTTCTAGAATGTGGGGAGGAATTTTATTGTAACATTTTG